>SNQJ01S0013067.1:172905-189758 GCA_010110895.2 Picea sitchensis | reverse complement strand
AGATCTCTTATGTTTTTTTTCTTTCATGTAATCTTAGTGTCAGTTTTAATTATAGTTGTTAAATCTAAATAGATTGGGTATTGGGGAAATGAAAATGTTCATGATGAAGATGATATTGACGATGTTGAGTATGATGAAGAAGAAAATGAATAATATATACAGGTATGTGTGTTATATGATGATCTTTATATGTTTTTATTTTGTATAATATAGTATTTTACATGTTCTTTATTATTTCATATTGGGTATGGGGAAATTGAGAGTGATGTGAGGGGGGAGGGAGAGGGGGGGGTGGGGGCCGCATAATTAGAGCTTCCACCTTCACGTGGTTGCCCCTATTTAGTAGAGAATGAACTATTCTCGAAACCAAGAGAAGCTCATGAAAAACAATGTTTTCTCATAAAAGTTGACTTGACTTAAAGAACTTAGCCTTAAATCCAAGTTCTAGTTCCAAGTTCCTACGCCCCGAGCTAGTACCTGCACCTTCAAAATTATCATTCTTCAAATATCTTATACAAAGTTTACAAGTAAATTGTACTAGGACTAGACATGGGCAACAGTGACCTGTGAATGGGGCCTTAACGACATGGGATGGTTTCTGGACTCAAATTTGACTCACACACTCACTTGTTTCCATCATCAATTCATCATGTAAACCATAGACCCTATATTTCTTTCAAAGTACACAAATTGGTTGACACAGGCAACAATGACCAGTGAATGGGGCCAACATTGAAATTTTTTCAAACTGTTTCTGTATGCATTGAAATTTGACATGGATAGACTATTCACATGCCTTAACGATATGTATCAATCCTAAATTCCTATGACCCTTAGTTACCCCCTATGAATCCTAACCACAATCCTTTGTAAATCATAACCCATTTAACCATTAACACCAAAAATAATGATATAACACCTATCCCTTAACCTTTATAATATTAGACAACTAACACCAATAAATATTATTATTCTAACCTCTAACCTTTATAATTGTAACACCTAAACTCTAACATGACATACATCTCCTAACCCTTACTTTGAATAACACCTATAAATCCTAATTGTTATAACCCCTTTGAATTTTCAACCTATAATAACCATTATCCACAATGATTACCCCTAACCATATGACTTATATAACCAATATTATTGCAATCTTGTAGTCCATATAAACCCAAAAAACTGACTCCTTAAACCCCCAATTTCAAACATATATCAGTGTCTAACTCTTACAACTCTTAACCCCTAACCCTTATCAACACCTATGAGAAATGTGTCTATCATAGCCAACCCAAGAATGTTTCCTACTATCCCATCATGAAGTGCTAAGTGTTTAGTTACCCAAGAATCAATTGTTTGACCTATTATTAAAACTGGGCGATCTAAGGTAGTGGGTATAATAGTGAAGAGTTTGCTAAAGATAAATACACAATAAAATATTTCGCAATATGATGTTAGGGAAGACCTTTTAGATATTTCCTTACCTCCAACTTTATAATTTGCTTAAAACACATCATTTAATCAAACTCTCTTTCGTGCATGGTTCAATGTTAAACCATTTCTTACAATTGGATAACTTTTCCCCTTTTGTGGTAACAACTATGTAATTTCCCCCTCTAAAATTCTCATGTACTTGAAACCGATGCATATAAATGACAAGTGAATGGGGCCAACGTTGAAATATTTTCAATTTGTGCTTGTATGCACTGAAATTTAACATGGTTAGACTAGACACATGCATTGATGGTATGGGAGGGTTTTGGGACTCAAACATGACTCGCACATACAATTCGACAATCAAACAAGAAGCCTATAGAATAATTAATGTGAATGGGCACAATGGATGTTTGGCATGGATGTATTGGAAACAAATTATGTAGCACACTGATGTTTACATTGTTTCCCTGAACACTTTCCATGAACACTTCAAAATTATAAGGATGAATGACCCTTTACAACTACATGGGACCCTTTACAACTTCATGTGATAACACATCACATCATTCTTTTTTACCTACAATCCTACCTACTATTTTAGCTCTAGTCTCCCCTTAGTGTCTATGCTCCTTAATTCTCCTAACAATCTCTACTTTGTGTGGTGTGGACCTTATATGTCCTATTTACTAAGCATGTTTCATTCTATCATTTCCACTACCACAACATGGTTGTATTCAAAATTCATAATGATGAGTCCAACAATCCCTGAAAAAGCTAGTATACTCACCCTCTAGTCATTTTCCACCACATTTGCGTCACTTCACATCTTCTCAGATCCTTTCCAAATGATGAGCCCAACTTTGGGACCATCTCCCAAACTTTGTTTTTGAAGTCTCCCCTCTGCAAGGCTCAAGGGTCTGTGAGCTCATGAAGAATTTCCTCCTTCCTCTATGGTGTCATTCCAACATTGAATTTTCCTATGTTAGTTGTTCATGTTTCTTTCCTTTTATATAAACTAGTAGTACTTTGTTTATCTCATGGAGTTTAGCTATCCATTTTCCATTTTAGTGCATATGCATGAATCACTTCTCACCAATTCTTGGGATCTTATCTTGTTCTTCAAGTTCTCAATCTACATAATGACTTAAGAAGTGGGTGATGGTAGATTAAATAGACTATGGATTAAGTAATGGATATTTAATTGTCATTAATTTGAAAACGTGTTTATATCTTTCCATAAATTTCAAAATCAACCATATCTTTCCCAAACTTTTGTAAAATTAATTGGATGGTGTGGAAATCAAAACAATTTTTGAGTGCATTTACTACTGGATTACCATCATTACTAGAAGGAACAATGTCATGAAATAAACTCAAATGATGGCATAACATAACTTTCCAAACTGTCAAATTAAGCCCTTTTACTTACCCCTTATCTCTTATTTCCATCATTTCAACTTTTATGACTTGATGTGATTATTAAGTTCATACGATTATCATTAACGATGACCCACAACTATGGACATGACCTTTCATGGATACCACCATAGCTCTATAGTGTGATGATGCAACTCAAAGAGATTATCTTGACATGACTTGACTATTTTGAATGAAAATTCCCCTATCCCCCTGACTATAAAGGTGGAGCTTAATTCCCATGAATATTGAAAGAAACTTACAAATTCAAATGTTTTATTCTCGACTCAATTAAATCAATACTTCCTTAACCACAAGGTTAAGTTTTAATAAATTAATACAACTAGATTGACTATCCATTTCATAGGATCTATCCTTATTGAATCAACTGTGAAAGCATAAACAATAATAATGTGTAGGTCATTTGCAAGAGATTCCCAACTTAGTTTTGAGGAGGGGTGAAAGGTTTCAGGTGAGCACCATTCACTATCCCTTCTTAATTGTTCTATCAAGATGAGAAAACTTTACTTCTATAGAATTCCATGTGGTTATGAATAACAAAGGTCCTAGCCAATGCATTTACAACTTACTGGGTTAATTGAGGTACCTACTATTGTATAGCAATACAAAGTCACTTTTCCTCAATATCCTCCAATAATATCATTTTCTTCTTTCTTTTTTCTTTAGAGCATTTAATAGTTGTTTTCTTTTCCCTTTTCAGGTTATTTTGGAACCAAATAAGGGGAATTTTGGGAGAGAAGGACTAAATGGTTTTCAACTTCCCTTTATGATCTCTAGAAAGGAGTCATCTTCCAACCAATATGGGTTTATGTTGAAAGGGTTGGGGGGATTTTTCTAGAGGGATTTAGTTCCAAGATGATAAGGTTATGGGATGAGTCACCACTCGAAGAGACCATTGCTCGAACTAAATATTTTCATCCAAAAATGATTTAGGGGTCACTAAACAATCCAGGATATTGGCCACCTAAGCCTCCCATGTTCTCATATTCCTCCAAATAAAAGAGATTTTTACGGGTTGTATATTGTGCAACCTAGCTCACTCAATTTTGGAAATTCGAATAAGTCTACGAGGGGATCCATTTGTATGTTGGGCCCCAAATTTCATAAGATCCTAGATTAAAATGTATGTCTCCTCATAACAACACTAAACTGAAGTGGAACCAATATTTTTCTCCATCCACTATTTCCTCCATATTCCACCACTCCATATTCCTTCCACTCCCATTTATACATCCCTTCAAGCTCATCCATTATATCTTCATTCCATTCCATCCACTATACCTCCACCTTTCCATTTCCTTCCTTCCATTGTCACCACTCTTTCATCTATTAAACTCCCTGCAAATATCTAAAGCTCCGTCCATTCATGTTCATGTCCATTCTTCCTGCACCTCTCTTTCCTGCACTGCCTGCTGCTCTCCTCTTTTTCTCTCTTTCACTCCATCCATATACCACTGCCTGCTGCCTCTTTCTCCTCCTTTCCTGCATATATGCTGCTCTTTCTCCTGTATATATATATATACATACATATATACATATACATGCATATACATATATATGCATATACATGTATATATATACATGTCTGTCATATATATGTATATATATATATATATATATATATATATATATATGCATGTGTATATACATGCATATACATGCATATACATGTACATGTAGATATATGTATATATATATATATATATATAATATTATATGTATATATATATGTATATATATATGTATATGTATATATATATATATATATATATATATGCATATATCTATGTATGTATATATATATATATATATATATTATATATATGCATATACATGTGTGTGTGCATGTGCATGCATGTATGTCTATATATGTATGTATATATGTATATGTATATGTATATATATATATATATGTATATATGTATATGTATATATGTCTGTATGTCTTTTAATATGTAATATTTTCTGTATAGATATGTATATATATATGTATATGAATATGTATATATATATGTACTACATACATGCAGTACAGCCACATTTTGTACATACATATATATATGTAATAAAATAATGAAAAGAATTAAAACTTGCCAAATCAAATTTACAAGGCAGATTATGTTCCCCTTGTACTTGGCATGCATCAATCCTTGGATTCACTTACAGCTATTGGAGGTAGACTTATTTCCACTGAAAGTTTCATTGGAGGAGCTGGTTGCAGCACCACTTGGAAGCACTGGCAGGAATGCGTTGTTGGAAAAATTGATCATTTCTAGATCCATTTGGAGGAAGCCTGCAGTAAATTATGCAGGGGGTTGTCTAAATAACCCAAACTTGTTTAGTGTAAGTTCTGGCCGGGTTTAATGGATCTGTTGGACAATCTAAGAATCCTAAAAGAAACAAAAGAGAAATAACTAACTAATTACTAAGCCACGTTATATATACATGCTTGCATATGTGTTCAAATGTCTTAACTACCAGTGATTTATTATTTAAGTGAATATATATACAAAGTCCTAGTTTATTTTTGCATTGATTTGCAGATGCAAGTTTTAATATAAGCTTACGAAAATCGATGTGAAAATGATTACTTCTAGGGAAGCAAATAAAGAAAGCACATAAAAATATTTATTGTTTTTCTTTTATAAATTTAAAGAATCTTGCAAAAAAGATTAATGAAACATGAACATGTGGATAGTCAAGGCTGAATACATACATTCATTGTTTCATCTTTCTCATATATTTATAAAATGAATATGAGCGAAACTGGCATTTATCTTTTTGTGTTGTATGGCTCCGGCCTATACCGTTGTTGGGAAACTTATAACAGAACAGCCCACTAGCACTTCAGGCACATTCAAAGAAGTACATTTATTGGAGTAAATTATGCTTTCTTGAATAACTAATTAAAATAAAAGTGTGTGATCTTGAATGTCAATGTTAAAGAACGAAATGGAAACTCAATTTTGGGTATTGATATTGTCCATCATTTAACATTAGAAATAAATTCATAATAATCAAATGATTGATTGATCACACACATAAAAATGGAATAAGAAATTATGGGTAACATATAACATTTAACAGTTTGAAAACACCATATGATTGACAAGCTAAAGCTAAAATCAGTCGTTATAACATTTTCATAATAAATAATAATGAAATAATGAAATGGAATAAGTATACACACGGGTCTAAATCCAAGATGAATTACTTTCCCATATTCTTTCTCAAAATCCTGTACTATGTGTAGTCTTGGAAAATTGTTTTGGATAATAGCTTTCTTAAAGATTGGAAAAGTGTAATATATCACATGGTTAATTATTATTATTTAACCATGTATTGATAAAAAGAATAAAGCTATTTAAAATCAATGCATAATCAATTAGTGAAAGAATATGAATATTATATGAAAATAAAACTATTTTACTAACAGGAAAAAAACCATTAAGCAACACAGATTCCATATTCTTCTTTAAAATACTTGTCTCATCCATTCTCCCAAGCTGACCATCCATTACTCCATTTGAAAGAAATAAAAAGTTTACAAAAGCAATAATATACAAAGAGAGAGGATTAAAATCCTCATCTCCAATTCTTGGATCCTCCCAAGGCTCTGATCTTTCTCATATATTTATAAAATGAATGAGCAGTATGGGCGTCACTATTAATTTCAGCCACGATTTGCCTCCTAAAAGAGAGACAAATGTCATAAATCGTGCATTTTTTTTGCGAAAATCTCCAACTGAAAGGTAAATGGGTCCATTTTGGTTCTGGGGTTTCAACCATTTCTTCTAATTCCTATTGGTTTGGCTGCAATCAGTCATGCAAAATCGTTTGTCTGATCTTGACACCTTTCCAAATTTTATCTGTTGTTGCTCATAAAATTGTTTGTAGAAATCAAAATTATTTTTGGATCAATCATCTTGAACGTATTTGGATAATAAAAATCAAGCCACAGTCGAATCCATTATCAGATATTTGATAATAGAAACACGTGAAACAAAAACCTAAATTAATAACCTAAAATTGTGAATAGTAAAATCTAGAAATCAAAAGAAATCATTTAAGTAGGCTTCTAGCATAAACAAAACATTATATAATTTGTTTTCAAATATGATCTAGAAACTTCAGTTAATGAAGAAAAATATTAATTTTAGTTTTTACAAAATCCAAACAAATGATAGATAATTCTTTGATTATTATTTTGAAATGAGATGCAAGATGAAAAAAGAATTTAATTGATTAACATCACCAAATGATTTCATGAAAATGAAAAATCAACCAAGATGACATTGCATTGAAGTATTGAACTTTATTCAAAATAGTCAAACTTTCTAATGAGCAAAAGAATGAACACATAATCATAATTTTAGCAGTACAGCATTTATAAAAAGTGCGTTTTTGTTTTAGAATTGAGATTTTTATGCTCGTTCTAACTTTTGACATATACTCTTGTAATAAATGTCTCATACTATAGTGAATAACTTAAGTTTGTCTCAAAGCAAAGTCCAAGGTATGGAACTATTTGAAAAGGTTGATTAAGCAGCTCCTTATAATTATCAAGATTCTAATGGGGCCCTTTAAATTTTTGTAAAGGGTAGGGAGAGTTGTTGGGGGCCAACAAAATGGCGACTTACTGGTGAAGCAGTTATCTTTGATCTAGTAATATTTCATATTAGGAAGAAAATAATAAAAACTTGAAAAAGGATTTAAGCTCCACGAAATAAATTATACGAGACCATATGGTAGTAGGATAAGCTCAATGTTATAACCAGACAATAGAATTTTCTTTGCGGAAGATTATGACCTGAAATAATGTCTTAATCAAGAGTCACGATGTTTATAAAAGAACTTCAATACCTTTGATAGAGCCATTGCTGCCAGCAAGCCTTCATAGCTTTGATAGGGATGTCATTTAACCCACTCAAATGCTTTAATCCCATTCAATAGTTGTATCACATGATGTATACTTCCATAAAAAGCTAATTTAAAATATATACCTGCTAGCTCTCTACCCGACATTGCTTCGTTGCCAACGAGCTGTTCGATACCACGAAGTTGTCTTGGTATCATGTGTTCATTTACCCATTGCCAGCGAGCTTGTTCGGTACCCCGATGGGTTTACACACTTCCCACACATAAGTGCTTTCAACTCTCTTATGCCACTTATAATAGTAATACAATTTTAGATTTCTTGATGACAAAGAGAGTGGGGTGATGTTGGAGGTTAATTGCAATACAATTGAATAGTTGATCATATTTTTATTTGCTTTCAAAACTATAAGTTTTATCATGGTTTAAATTACAGATTTCCTGAAATCATCTAGAGAATGGGGAAGCACTTAAAAGTGATTCCTTAAGAATATGGACGGTGTAAAAATTTTTAAATATCATCATAATTCTCAAAGATTTCAACCATATCTCTGGTGTAATACTCTAGCAAAGATAATTTGAGGACAAAATGAAAGTGGCAATTGACTTAAAATCAATTGTCACGAGCTATATCTTAATATCGAGGGACCTCTGAACTATTTCAATTCGCTTGAAAAACACAAGTCTTAAAATAAATGCTTCCTTCGACAATAGTTCTTTGATCAGAAATATATTGATTCAAAAAGAAATATAAGAGAAAACTCATTTAAAATAATCAAAGAAACAAAAGCACAACAAACCAAATCAAAATTTTATTTTAATGAGTTCAAATCAGGAAATTACACAAAATCAAAACGACAAAAAACTTTAAGAAATGATTTTGGCCAAAGATAGCTTGAGGATTTTTTGTATCCACTATCATCTCCTTGTAAAATAAGGGAAGAAGAACTCAATCATATAAAATATCATGTGCAAGAAACAAGTTCTTTTCTCAAGATAGTGATGCATAAGATGTTACTTTGACAACATTATTATTAAAATAAAGAGACTAAAATGAAAAATCCTTATTAAGATGAGTGCAGTCCTACTCGTGGCACTTTGGGTTAGGGTTGAATTGATAGTTTAAATTTACTTATCTATTTACTTTCCATTTAAAATTTTCATGATGATCCTATGTTTCTGAAAAATATTCAATAAAAATAGAGAAAAATATTTAAAGTGGACTTCCATAACATTCATATTATGGTTCTCTTGAATTATTGCACTTGTGTTCATAGCACATTATAAAAAATATTGATAAATAAAACTAAAGGAAAACCTACTCCTAAGCCTACTCTAACTACTAAACAAATCAAAATACTAAGTGAAGTCATGCTTCCAATGTAGCCATCAGTAATCAATCAAATATTATTAATAAGAATGGTAGTATATCAAAAATGACAAAAATATATCACACCTTTATCGTATCATTTAGAAACAAGGCAAGCATGATCTTCACCATTCCCTTGAACATTCTTTTTGTATGAATCCTCCATCCATTTTGCAATACTATCATGATACATGTAATTGCTGACATGGGATGGTTTGAAAGAATTCACATGCGAGAAATATTTCTGGTGAGAATAAAATATTAGATTATCAAGGAAATAATCTTTTAAAAAAGGTCGGACCAAGATGCAAGAATTTATCATGTTTCTTGATCGGAAAGTAAGTGTTTCATTTTCTTGAAACTTTGCATTGAGCCTAGATATTTCAAGGTTAACTATTTGATGTGAACTAGATGGAACGACCAATAAAACATCATTACTAGTAATATTTGGCTGATTATACTTTTCAACCTCAAATAATTGATCATGGAAAAATCTAGATTCTTCTTAATCACACAAGTGAGATGAATCAATGGAAGATGCAATTTGAGACTCTTTCAAAAATCATTTCTTGGTTTACCCATGGATAATTGATGAAATAAGAATTTATATGTTCATGGGTAGAATTATTTTTCCTCTTTATCTTCTGATAGGTAATCTCTTTGTACCGATTATATAATGTTGAATTCTCCAAGACAGCAATATGGAACATGCAATTACTGTATTAGGATCAAAAATATGGGGTACAAGGAATAATATGTAGAAAAATTGAGGAGATGAAATGCATCTCTTGAAATGATAGGTATATACGTTTAGAAATATGGTTTTGTTCCCTCTCTTTGTATAAAATGATCAACCTCTATTGTATTCTCTTTTAAAGAATACGAGATAGTTTCTAAGAGAAAATTTGGTTCATTATGTAGGGGAAAATTTGAGAGCAAATCACTAGAGATAAAAGGTTGATTAATAGTTTGCCTAATGATTTTGTCTCCCACTGATTGATCATGGATCTGTTCCAACTAAATTAGGGGAAGATTTATCATCCACATGATTATCAACTTGGCCTCTTTTACTTTAGAAGCTGTTATAAAATCTATGAGAGTGGGACAGCTGTCATCTTTTAAAGTAAAGGTTCCTTGTTCAACGAGAGGAGACATTGTTGCAAAAGAATGATTAGATGTGACAATTGCATTATATGGCTCATGATTTGTTAAAATGAAAGAAGTCGACAAAATTGTGGTGCTTCAAAATCTTCAACATCAACATGAAAATTTGAACCATCTTGAGATTGAGGATTAGTGCTCAATTCAGATTGGTTAAAATTAGTGATCTTGCTATGCGAGAGAGAGAGAAGCGAGATATTCAAACATTCATTAATAAAGCGGCATTTCTTTCAAAGGGAATCTAATACCAACATGAATGACCCTAATTGCAAAATCATTGAATGATTCACCATTTTATTTCCTTAAGCAACTTCATTCTTCACATAATTCATCATAATCATAGTTGTTAAAATCTGATAAAAACTCAAAATACAAACTTCCGGACAAAGAATGAATAGAATTAGCCGAAAAGATTCAAACCAAACCTTAACCCAACCTTGGAAAGTGAGAGCGAACAATGCATGTAACATTAGGACCAATGATCTTATGTCTTAAACACATATAAAAAATTAAATATGGTCTACTGAGATGTGTTCCCTTCACCATCAAAGGTGAGTTATGAAAAGAATCGAGTTGTCTTGTGGGAAATAACTGGTAGTGAGACATTAAAAGCATGTTCAAACACAGTGATTTGGTGAGCCATTAAGGGTGAAGAAAATGACTCAAATAGTTAGCCTACCTTGTAGTGCAATATAAGATGATACACAACAAGGATTTATAAATGTGGAATTATGATAGGTTGAGGGGTAAGCAATTTAATCATTAAATTTACCCCAGCCTCCTTCTAACACCATTTGTTGGCAGGAGAAATTGTCATTTCGTCAAGCTGGAAGTCAGTCCGGGGTTGTCTAAATAGCAAAGTCGTTTGGTATAACTCATTAAAGCCGGGTTTTCCATCCATCCATCCATCCATCCATCCATCCATCCATCCATTCCATTGCCTCACTTCCTCCTCCTTCCTTTCCGTCCATTCCATCCATCCGTCCATCCATTCCATTCCATTCCATCCATTCCTTCCATCCGTCCATCTTTCTCCATCCATCCTCATCCTCCATCCTTCCTCCATCCATCCATCCTTCCTTCCATTTCCATTTCCATTCCATCCATTCCATTCCATTCCATTCCCTTCCATTCCATTCCATCCCATTCCTCCATTCCTTCCTTCCATTCCTCCGTTTACCATTCCATCCATTCCATCCATTCCATCCATTCCATCCATTCCATCCATTCCATCCATCCATTCCATATCCATCCTTCCATGCTTTCCTGTGTCCAGTCTCCGTCGTCCTCCATCCTCCGTCCATCCTTCCTCCATCCGTCCTCCATTCCATTCCATTCCTTCCATTCCATTCCTTCCATTCCATTTCCGTCCGTTCCTCCATCCATTCCATTCCTTTCGAATCCATTCCGTCCTCCTTTTCCTCCATTCTTTCCATCTTTCAAATGTCCATTCCTTCGTCCATTTCCTTCCATTTCCATTCCATCCCTCCATCCATCCATTCCTCCATTCATCCGTCCTCCATTCATCATCCCATATCCTCAATACTCCCCGGTGGTCCATTCCATTTCCGTCCTTCCTCCGAATCCATTCAGTCCATCCGTCCTCTGTCCATCCATTCCATTCCATTCCATTCCATCCTTCCATTCCACTCCATCCATCTCCATCCATCCATCATCCATCCCTTCCTTCCTCCATTCCTTCCTCTCATTTCCTTCCATTTCTCCTGTCCATCCTTCCCTCCGTCCATTCCTTCCTTCCTTCCTTCCTCCATTCCATCCTTCCATCCTCCTTCCTCCATCCTTTCCATCCTCCTTCCATCCTTCCATCCATCCTTCCATCCATCGTCCATCCATCCATCCGTCCATTCCATTCCGTCCATCCATCCTTTCCGTCCGCTCCATTTCCATCTTTTCTTTCCGTCCATCCATCCATCCATCCTTCAGCCATCCTCCATTCCATTCCTCCTTCCATTCCGTCCTCCGTCCATTCCGTCCATCCTCCATCCTTCCGTCCGCCCTCCATCCTTTCCGCTCCATCCATTCCATCCTTTCCATCCTTTCCTCCTCCATTATCGGACCTAGCATTGATAGAGGAGGCCAATAATGTCATCAAATCAGGTATGGATGTGAAGCAACTCTTTCCATGAAATTTATTCTTTAGTTGGAAAATTTGTGGAAGAAATTTTTGTTCTCATCCCTTATGGAAGAAATTTTTGTTTTTACTCTTTTATATTCTCCAAGGTGGAGAGGGAGATTCAAGGAGAGGTTAAATAACCCAAAATTATTTGAGTGTGGGCTTGAAAGAGGAATCCTCTATCTAGTTTGAAACTAGTTTGAAGGGCACATGAGGTTTCAAAGGAAGTGTTTCTATCTCAAAGACTTCTGGGTTATGGTACAAATCACTATTTTATCAAAGGCATTGTCTAATCCTTAGGTATGTCTCCAGGATGGATTCATAGATGATAAAATAGTCCAATCGCTTCATGATTATGGATGTTCATGATGTCATGTTTCTCCAAGTAGGCATTGTTTTTGAAGGTTGAATGTCTAAAAATCCTACTTTTTCCAAGAATTTGTTGAGGAAATCAACCAAGGGATCCATCCAAGCCACAAAGCCCCAAATGTTTTTGGCTCCAAAAGTGAATTTTAGGTATCCCACTATCATATTATGAGCAAAATTTAACAAATATATATGGAAAGAGTGCTCCCAAAATTGTCGTTGATCTCCATTGTAAGAACCATAAATTTATTGTTTCTCCAAGTAGGCATTATTTTTTAAGGTTGAATGTCTAAAAATCCTACTTTTTCCAAGAATTTGTTAAGGAAATCAGCCAAGGGATCCATCCAAGCCACAAAGCCCCAAATGTTTTTGGCTCCAAAAGTGAATGTTAGGCATGCCACTATCATATTATGAGCAAAATTTAACAAAGAGATATGGAAAGAGTGCTCCCAAAATTGTCGTCGATCTCCATTGTAAGAACCATAAATTTTTATACATTGAAACTCCAAATCTAATTCAAAAGAGAAAAAAAAGCATTCTCATTCTCGCTTGTAGTTCCCAAGTGTTTTTTAATTGTAGGAAAATTTTGTGCTAGCTAGTTATCATTCTTCTCGAACGATCGAGGGAATCAAAGGCTAAAACATTCAATCCTGTAAGAGAATGGGAAAGGGTTTGAGAGGCCCTTTCTTTGTTCATAAGAGTTTCCTAGAGAAGCATAATGGAGGTTTGGTAGGTATTCAACAACCTTTTGATGGATGGTTTTCACGAGGGATTTCCTAGAACCATACAATTTAGGGAGTGGACAATAATGAGAGAAAGGTCGTAGGGTATTTTTCTCTAAAAGACCCTAGAAGACACTATTGTTTTGTGGAACACACTTCAAAATTTTCATGTTTTTGAGTGATTGAAAGGAAATATTTTCTACCTCTATGTAAGGGTTTTTTTGTCTCATTTCATATACAATCCAAGGCCCCCCTCCACTCCCGACAATAGGGGATGTTAGGTTTTTCATTTGGACTTGAGGTGGTACTTATGTTGTCTAGGGGGTGAAGGGACAATATTGAGTGGAGGGGCCTCGAGGGAGGGGGGGTAGGAGAGGAGGGCTTCTTTGGGGTAGGGGTTGGAGGGGGATGTGCCTGGGGGTAGGAAGGGAGGGGAATGAGAGGGGAAGGAATAGGAATAGAGAGATTGGAAAGACCTAGAAAGAAATCATAATCCTTGCCAGAGATAGGGATTGGGATAAAATTTGAGAAGGAGCCAAACTTGAGGCACAAATAAGAAGAACAATATGGGAGTGTTGGGAGGGAATTTGATGAAAATGAATTATTTTGTCTTAGAGCCATGATTAAATATCGAATGCTTTCAAAAACATTAATTCAATTCAAATTTAAAAGGAAATTTGTGAGTTGGAATTATTTTCTATCTCATCCTTTACATATGGAATTGTATTATCCTTTACATATGGAATTGTATTAACTAGTTGAACTGAGTCATCATTTTACCTTAACAAATAATGTCAGTATCATTTTGACATGTTTCCCATCATATAGAGGAAAAAACATTTTTTTCTTTATGGGTATAAATTTGTAACAATTATGAACAGATTGAAGAAAGAAAGAACAATATCATGCATCTTTGTGCCATCTATTTGAAGCTATTGTTGCAAAACCTTCTTCTTTTGGTTGTTGGATTTTGTGGTGCTATCTAATGGCCCAATACAAAGTC
This sequence comes from Picea sitchensis, assembly GCA_010110895.2. Taxonomy (NCBI): domain Eukaryota; kingdom Viridiplantae; phylum Streptophyta; class Pinopsida; order Pinales; family Pinaceae; genus Picea; species Picea sitchensis. The sequence continues at coordinate 175,251 of SNQJ01S0013067.1, read as the reverse complement.
AAACAATATATACACAAAACAACCCTCTTGCAACAATTTCAAGTGGGTTTCAACTTTTGGTAATTCTAATCAATTTGTCGGATTTTAGGTTTTTGTAAAATATGGATGAATTTGGAGGTACCAAAACTTGAAATTATGGTTAAAATAGAACCATAAACAAAATCATTATTGTCACCAAAATTCATTGCATCAGAAACAAGGTTCTTCTACCACTGGTTCCACCCCACATGTGTAGCATGAATTCAAGAAAGGTAAGGATTGTTTCCTTAGATCATGATGTAATATAAACCCACGAAACATGAAACTTCTATAAGGTATTTTTCTACCTTTGTTCTTCTCAAATATAACAATCATTTTCTCTAGTCATCTATATTACAACTGCCTTCTTCAACATTTGGTGTATCGAGGGAACCCAATGCTTTTGCATATAAGAGAAATCAGTTTCACCATATAACCTACTAACTAGCATGATGAAATCCCTCATGGGTTCTCATAAATTAGAGGTGGGCTACAAATTAGATGGGAAATTCAAAATTATTTCTTCTGTCTTCCCAAATAATTTTGGCCCAACACCTACCCAAAATACTGAGTGAATAAATACTATGTGTTTTCTCAAAGGTTTGGCTCCAACCCTAGATGCAAAACTCTTACATGTCAAGTTATATTTTCAATGTTTATCTTTAGCTATATTATAATATGAATATCGTTGGCCTAATGTTTCCTTCTCCCTCGATGGAGTGTAGGTACAACCAAATATGTATCTATCAGACCTATCATCCATCTCGAGCGATGAAATTTCGAGAGGGACAAGGGAAAACATATCCAACACATGTTACAAGGAGAAAACAACTAGAGGTGAAAAGATCAGAGGAAATTTTGGTAGGCGCATGAAATTCTTTCTTGCTGAAGGAGGATCATGCTCTTATGACGATGAGAGCATAGGTGACATCGAGGTTCCCTTGAGGTACAAACACCTATTGAAACAGTGGGTACCCAAGGAACTCCCCGAGTTGGACACCGACTTATGTGTTAATGAGAGGATGTATCGCATTGCTCCGTCATCCATCCATGGCCTTGGTTTATTCTCCATGGACAGCATAAAGGTAAAATATGGTGGATTAGTTGAATTGTTTGAGTATGTTGGACCATGTTACACTTACGGAGTATGGTTGAGGTTGGCCCAATATATGCCTAGTATGCAGAGATATGCACTCGCCGCAAATTATATACAGCTGAAAGACAATAATAGGCATAAAGGAGCGACTATGTATATTGATGGAAGGCCAAAGGCATCGGGGAATATTGCAGGACTTATAAACAATACAAGGCCTGGGACAACAAGAAAGGAACCCAATTGCATTTTTTAGGAGCGTGAAGGTAATAGGATATTTGTATGTGCGATGAAAACAATAATGGAAGGTGAAGAGTTGTTGGTCGATTACAATCTGAATCGAGTCGACCCAGGAACGTCTTCTTTTTCTACAGTACAAAACCCATTATACCCAAACTTAAAAAGGGATTACTTAATTTGTGAATGTTTAATTTGTGACAAAATTTTATTTTATTTCTGAAATATTTTACTTTTAGGCATATTTTGTGTTCCTCTACACTTATCCCTCTAACATAAAGTGTTCTTGTATCTTCACACAATCATAGCACGACATAAAAAAATTCAGTCAACATTTACAATCTTGGGTTACCTCATTCCATCCCTCTCTTATCTTACCTACAGTTGCCCGACCATAATATCACCAATTCATGGATAGAATGAAGCATGTGCCTCTTATGTTAACTTTGAACAACTACAATGGCATCTACAATACATTTTAGAGAGCGCATTATAAATCATTTGAAAGGTTTTTATGTTATCTAAAATGGGGTGTTAGAATATTTTTTCCTAGCTTGGGAGATATAATCACTAGAAGCAACAAACTCTATAACACGGTGATGCTACCTCTCTCTTGAGTTTCAACATGTATTTTATTTCTCCATGGGCCATCTTCCATATTTGACCTTCATGAAGTTATCCCATATTGCTTGGGATTTGTATTGCACCCTTGAATCTGTTATGCACATCCTTTCTGATGGTTTGGGCTTCAAGTCATCCTTTGGCCCCATTAAAATCATCTTGGAAAAACTTTCGACCCACTTTGCCTCATTTGTTGCAACACCCAAAAGGCTCCTTTCCATTACATCCAAGGAACATGGGAATTTAAGACAACGTTATAGACCACAACATTCAGTTCAAGCCAAGGATATCAATGTAGAAATTCCACATTATTAGCTTAGAAGGACACACATCACATGAAAGACATCCAATGCTTCTACCGACCTCCTCACCTTTCT
>SNQJ01S0013067.1:134904-170368 GCA_010110895.2 Picea sitchensis | reverse complement strand
ACACAGATATACAGTAATACACGATTTCTATTAATGAAAGAAATGTACAGAGACTGTAAAAATACAGAGTGAAAGACTCACTAGAATGGTGGCAGCTTATCTCTGAGAAGAGATGTGATGGCTACTCACATTCGCAAGAAGATGATTACAATGAGGGTCTAAAGACCTTTTTACAATAAACAGGAATGTCAAAAACCCTAGACATCCCAAAACCTAACCCTAGGAGATGAAGCGCCAAAAGTCATGTGGGCCCCGTTTGGGTACATTAGTAAATCAACTTCCCGGGGTCGTAACTTTTGCATACGATCTTCGTTTTAGGTGCATGATATCTCGTTGGAAAGGTATAGTCGAGGAGATTCATTTTAGAAGAAATATCGAAGGAACTTCCATATTTCTCCCCATTTTCCCAAAAATGTCATTTAGGGCCTCAAAATAACCCGAGAAGTTAAAAACTGCTAAAAATAGTAAATTACCAAAATTGCCAGAAAATTGTTTTGAGTCGGTTGGAAAAGGTGGGTGGCCACCGATATCCACCTATATCAATCCTCCCTCCTTAGGAATCAATGGTCTCCATTGTGTTGAGTGCCTGGGGGAGAGGGAAAAACGTTTGTTGAATCTGAATCTTGGTGAGTTGCTTGCCTTGCTGGAGACGTCGCGCTGCTCAGTTTGTGGAAGTTTGTCATGAACCTGTTGAGGCTGAGGCTATTCAACAAGTCGAGCTACATGAGAGGACGATGTGCAGAAGGAATTGTTGCGCTTTGTTGCAACCTTGTTGACCTGCTTCTGTTGGATAAAAGGTTCTTCGGGAGAGGCTGTAGTGGTTACAGTGTCCTTTTGTTCCCCTTTTGAACAGATTGTGAAGAAGCTGAATTTTGCAGTATGAGATACTGCCTTGCGGCACTGTTTAGGTGGAACAATAGTCGAACCTACCTCTGGTATTTTGTAGAGATGACCCCCTAGAGAAACAATGACACTGCGGGGTCGAGACTCATAAACAGCATGGCGTCTCCACATATATGGCTAGTCCAAGAGAACATCACAGACATCCAGTGGGGCAACATCACATAATCCCTCATCCTTGAAGGGCTGGATGTCGTATGACAATCGGCCCTGCTAGATGACACGAAGATCTCGTCCTTGGTGAAGCCACCCGATGTTGTATGGTTGCGGGTGTGGTGTTGTTGACAATCCCAACTGTTTGACAACATCTGTTGAGATGAGGTTCTTCTGGCTTCCACTATCAACAATAAAATGTAGTGGGGTCCCTTTCACCCACATCTGTGAATGAAAAAGGCACTCCCCCTCTTCTGGATCTGTTGGTTCTTCTGATTGAATTGTTGCAGTCGCGAAAATAGCAGTGGGGTCTGCATCAATGATCTATCTTTTACCAATATTTTCAAAATCAGATTCTGAATCAGGGTTCAACTCCCTGTCTTTGATCTCGACCACCAATGAATGTTTTGAGCAACATCCATTAGCATTGTGCCAGGGGATTTTGTGGAAATCACACCATTTTCCGGTGTCCTTCTTTGTCTTCTCGTGACCCTTCTTTTCCTGTGGCTTGGACTGGTTTTCGGGAGACTATTTGTTAGGGTCGTCTTTTTCATACTTTGGTTGTTGAGAATTTGTAGACCCGAACTCCCGTTTGTTCCCGTGCTTAAATTTCTGATCGATTTTAACATCATATCGATAAGCAACACCAAGTGATGAGATGTCTAGAAAATCCATTTCAGTTTGGATGTATCTGTGTAGAGCCCCACGGTATTTCAGAACCAAATGTTATTCGGAGTCTTTGATACCCAGCTTGTTGGGCAAGGTATGGAAGGTATTAGTGAACTCTGAAATTTCTTGGCCCCTTTCTTGCCGCAGTGTGGTCCATCTCATGTATTAGTGCTCATAGTTGCCAACAAGGTGATATTGTTCCTTTACCTCATCCACAAAAAAATCCCAGGTGGGATCAGCCCCATATATTCCAGACTCCTCTGTGGAACTTTTCTCCCAGTAAATTTCCCACCATTGTTTGACATGGGGGAGAGCTTTAAGGAGTGCGAAGGTAATCTTTTCCCTATTGGAAAAATGGTGAACAGCGAAATAACCGTCTAGGAGATTTAACCATTTGTCTAGGGCATCTGCATCTATCTAACCTTCAAATATGGGAATATCAAAATTAACCTGTACCTTGAAAGGAGAGGTGCTTCCAAAGTGGTTGTTTGATGAAGATGTGTATGTTTCTATCGGTAGGCATTGAAATATGTGGGAAAAATTCTTCATTATTTTGTCCCTCTGTCATGTGAGAGCTTGCTCAAGCAACAGATTTATAGGATCGTCTGCTCCGTCGTTTCTATTTTATTCCGCCATGGCGGGTTTCTTGGGCGTACGAGAGCGATTGTCTTCAAGAGAGACAAGTTGGAGACCCAACTTGCTATACTCGGACCTTGTCAGGGACATGCACTGAAAAAACGATCAAGAGCAGCCTGCTCTGATACCACTGATCTGGATTATTTTCGGCACGAAATGAGAGTGGAGATATAATAAGGAAATTCACAGAGATATCGCAGATATTCAATAATATAACAGAAATGTATCAGAGATGCAACCATAAACACAGATATACAGTAATACATGATTTCTATTAATGAAAGAAATGTACAGAGACTGTAAAAATACAGAGTGAAAGACTCGCTAGAATGGTGGCAGCTTATCTTTGAGAAGAGATGTGACGGCTACTCGCAAAAAGATGATTACAATGAGGCTCTAAAGGAATTTTTACAATAAACAGGAATTCCAAAAACCCTAGACATCCAAAAACCTAACCCTAGGAGATGAAGCGTCAAAAGTCATGTGGGCCCCATTTGGGTAAGTTAGTACATCAACTTCTCGGGGTCGTAACTTTTGCATACGATCTTTGTTTTAGGCGCATGATAGCCCGTTGGAAAGGTATCGTAGAGGAGATTCATTTTGGGGGAAATATTGAAGGAATTTCATATTTCTCCCCGTTTTCCCAAAAATGTCGTTTAAGGCCTCAAAATGGCCCTAGAAGTTAAAAACTGCTAAAAATAGTAAATTACCAAAATTGCCAGAAAACCGTTTTGAGCCAGTTGGAAAAGGTGGGTGGCCACCGATATCCACCTAGATAAAATGTATATTACCATGCTAATCATTTACCCAGAGTCTTATGAACATGCATTAGGTCCCTCTAGAATTTTTTAATGTTTTTTTCTATCATTAATAAATTTCTCGTAAAATGGTATCTCCTTCTAAATTGATGTAATAATTAAATAAGTGGTATTAGGGGGTCTTATATGCCTTGGGGAGTATCATTTTGTAACCCAAAATACCCGTTTTACCCATGTACCCCCTTTTCAAGAGAAATAATTGACTTTTCCTCATCAAAAATCAATTTTACTCAAAAAAGGTGAATAAACACAAATAAATCAGCTTTCCTATTTTTAAGGAAACATGTCGGGGACATGTTTTGACTTGTCTCTAGTGTAACTCACCCTCTATGTTAGTCAGTGGCATTTAATGTGAGTTTTGTATCAGTTGAGTGGTGAGATAACTTAGCTTGGTGATTATCCCAATGCATGGTGTGCCCCCACTCAAGAGAGGTGGTGCACTCTCCTTGAGGATGTCAATCCCAAGGAGAGGCGCACCTCACTCTTTCTATGTGGTGTCTTCTCATTCACTCTATATTGTATGTAATATCCCCAGCCATGTTGGAATAGGATATTAAATTCTTTTATGCAATTATATTGTTTGTGGTTGTCATGTTTCTACAAATATGTTGCATTCATTATACTAGAAACATTTCATCAAACATATTGCAAGTTATAGAAGAGAATCATGGAATATTATATTATGAATGAATATATGAATACAATAATTAAATGTTTGATATGGAAGTTGCACTACATCAATGAAAACACACAATAACAAGCCAAAATCTAGATGATGTCACAGTCACCACCAAAAAAACCCACGAATTTGCACCTCCAAAATGGTATCAAACCACATATGAAGCTCAGTTGAAGATCATGGATGGATCCTCCTCCTTGTTTATCTAGGTTAGATATTGCACCATCGAAACTAAACTACAATGGAAGGGTTTTTCCAAAACCCTAATGAAAAGATTGGCTCCAAGAGCACTCCAAAGAGATCGATCCAAAACATAATGCCAAAGTGAAGCACTACCCCTCCTTTTATCCTTCTTTCATGCCTTCTAGAAATTTACCCTTTTTTACTAAATCAAATACGACTTGTATTCCCCTTTTACTTTCACTTTAAGATTAAAATTCATTTTAATAATATTTAAGTAACTTATTAATCTAAAATTACTTTATTTCCTTAATGTCACTTTAAAAATATAACATCTCCTAACTAAGTGATATTAGATAACTCCTTTGACTCCCTTTTTCCTCCTGATGGGCCACGAAAGTCATTCCCACTACAGAACAAGGGAATCCAAAAATGGGGACATGGCAAATCCTCCCTTCCCAAAGATTGCATGTCCTTAATAAATGCCATCACACCCATAGGAGCAACAAATTGAACCAAGCTGGAACTAATGATGATCCACGTGTCCCAAGCCAATCTGAAATATGTGGAGCAACTAACGCCCACAATATTGTCCCGCAATGTGCTAATACCAGGGGCCCCCTGAAAGTGACAGTTGGTTCTCCCATCTGTACTAGCTTCCAAACTGTCAACCAATAAAATCCCAAGGTCCCATGCTATCACCAGAAAGGACTCATCATGTTGACATTGCACCACTTTAATCATAAACATCTAATCCTCCTACCTAGACTACATCCTCCACTCCTACATCCACAAGTTGTAATGCCTCAAAGATCTTCCCCATTATCGAGGATCATTTCTTCCCAATGTATCTCAATAAATTCAACCAAACCAACTCTAAAATAAGACATCCTGGAGAAGTCTATGTGGTCACAAATTGATAGAGCATCAATGACACCTAACCTCCACGTATCAAAAAGTAAATCCCTAATACTCTGGCACCCCCATCCTACTGCAATCATCCAGGAATCGTCTGGAAAATCTCTCAACATATCTTCCGCAAAGTCTCTCCATGTGAACTTCTCTTAGACCGGCCTATAAGTGGTAAAGTCACCAAGGTCCCAAAATAACCTATAGGATGTGAAGCACCCTCTACTCATAGCCCTAATATTTGATGTGCTAACACGATAATCCACTTGACTGTTCGAATAAATTAGGCAATCAAAAGCTTCAGAAACTCGTTCAACTCTTCAGAAGACCACTCCTCCAAGAAACCAATCCTAAGTATTCCAAGAGTAAATCTCAGGAAGTGAAAAATAGCCATCTCATATGTATCAGTTGTTGAGATGTCAAACATTGTAGTCCCTCCTATCATAATTGTTTGACCACCATGTTCATACTACGATCTCCTCTCTTGAACCCCCAAACTAAAATCCCTGAAAGGACTGAACTCATTATCTTGGATCATGTCTCGCCAAGGAATCTCAGTGATGTCGAAGCCTATCAGTCCACAGATAAACTCGATCCTGGGTATCATGAGGGAAAATATACCTTTTCATATAGAACAAGGCTCAACAACTCCTCTCACAACATCTCCACAATGATACGGATTAATCATTGTCACAACCCTATCAATCACCCTCATCATCTAAAGCAATTTATCACTCCGATGAATGTTAGGATCCCACCACTAAATCGGAATTCCACCACTCTCAATGCATGTTGAAATGTTTGTGAACCGATCCAACAGAGTCTGGATCTCCTCCTGTGCACTCTACGCATATCTCATTGATGGAAATATCGTGTTGGAATTGATGTCAACATGAAGACAAGAAGCACCATAGTGGAGTATGACATGGAACTACAGTAAAAGCTACAGGAATACTGAGTTATAAGTCGGAATACAAGGGATCACCTAGCTAGTCGAATGCTTTGAAGGGTTATAACTTTGGCTCTTTGGATGACAAAAACTCTCGGCCACTCAAACTGCCAGTTGAGTCAGAAAGGAAATGGGTCAAGTCGAGTCGGATAAGGATGAGTCGAGAAGACGCGAAAAGTCATATGAACCACGCACACCGAAGCTATAAGCCTGATCACCTAGCTAGTCGAATGCTTTGAAGGGTTATAACTTTGGCTCTTTGGATGAAAGAAAATCTCGGCCACTCAAACCTCCGCTTGAGTCAGTGAAAGGAAAATGGGTCAAGTCGAGCCTGATAAGGATGAGTCGAAGACTAAAAGTCGCCTGGAGACAATCTAAGTCAATCCGTTGAATAACGCTCCACCGCCTAAATTCATCCAAGTCAATTTATCCAAATCGAATTCATCGTAAGTCAAATTTATTCATGAAATAATAAGTCGGTATTTATAAGGATGAGTCGGAAAGATGTGGAAAGTCGGGTTGGAGACAACGTAACGACCAAGTCGAAATGACTCAATTCAAATTTATCCAAGGAAAATGGGTCAAGTCGAGTCGGATAAGGATGAATCGGGAAGACGCGGCAAGTCGGGTCAGAGAGAACGCAAATCGACCAAGTTGAAATTACTCAAGTCGAATTTATCCAATTCGAAATTCATCCAATTAAAAATTCATCCAAGTTGAAATGTTATCATGGACGATTCGACCGAGGGATGTTTGTCGGTCGAAAGGGGGAAGGAAATTAGACCAAAAGGGAAGCCAAGTCAAAAAAATTTAGTGACCAGCAGCTGGAAGGAATGTTTGAGGGAAAAATTACTCACTAGCAATGTCAGAAAGGATGAAAATGAAAGAATGAGAAAATTTCAATTACTACATTGGTCGAGTCGAGTTGTCCTAGTGATTGTATATTCTATTGAGACAGGATCGTGATGAACAGAACGAATAATGGTGAGTTTCCCTCTTGAATACTTTCTTGTGCACTATCATTTCATAGTGTAGTCGAAGGGAAATTTGTTGATGCAGCACCTAGAACCTTTGAGTCTGTCAAATCAACACGGTAGTCGATATTTTGTAGAAATTTTTGGTCATCATTCTTACCAGGCCGAAGTTAGACGACTCTTCAAATCCAAACAAATTCCAGTAGCCACCAATGGTTAGATCCACTCAGGAAGTCAATTGTTGAATAAATTGTCTTTGATGTCAAAGGTTAGTAAGTGATCAAATATATCTCAAAGGTTACTAAGTGATTAAATATAAATGTGACTTTGGTATCACTTTAATAAATATAAAAGTGGAAAAGTTAAGTGGAAATGTACGCAAAAATGGAAATGAAAGTGGATTAAATATAAATATGAATTTAATAAATATCAAAAAGTTGAAAATTTAGGTGGAAGTGGAGCTTACATAAAAGAGGAGTAAATATGAAAGTGGAATAAAGAAAAAGGTAAAAGTGAAATTGAATTAGAGAAAAAGATAAAAGTGAAATTGGATTAAAGAAAAAGGGTAAAAGTGAAAATGAACATGGTATTTTTAAACCATGGTGGTATTTACCCATGGTAAGTAAAAAGTGAATTAAAAAATAAAAAATGGGGAAAAATCAATTATTATTTAAAAAGGTCGTGACTTTTCAAAAAGAATATGACTTTTCATATAAAGATTATTGAAAAGTTGCAATGGCTTATTATATTGAAAAGACACATACTTATAATGAATACATACATTCCTATATTGAAGAGGTGCAATTGTTTAGTTGTACATGACCATTGGAAGACTATATAAACGGAATTTTTTGTTGAAAGAAGGTGTGTCTCTGAAATCTGAAGATCAATAACAGACTAAGAGGCCAAAAAAGTAAATGAAGGTATGTAGCAAAATCCAAATAAGATTATGAAGATTTGAAGATGAAAGTACTTATCATAAAAAGGGATTATGAGTGGTGCTAGGGCGGTTTGGATCCTACAAAGGAGGTTGTAGSCTCCTTCCAATTGAAGTTGGTAAACCAAGTTGTTGCATAATCTTTTCAGTTGTAGCTGAAGAAACTAGGGAATCAGTGTTTCCTTCTAGTAGGTGATGGTAAAATCTAGGGGGTCGCGGCCTCCTTCTAGTTGGTGATAGTAAAACAAGGAATAGGTGTTTCCCTTTGAGTTGGAGCTCATAAATTAAATGTAATCTTTATTGAAAATAAAAAGTATAGTTGTTATTGTTCCCAAGTTGGTTTTTCCATGTCAAAATTTTGTATACTGTACATTTTTGTTGATCATTTATGTTGATTTGATAAAATTAATAATCAAGTGGTTTTAGATTGTTGAAAAAGGATAATATTGATTCACTCCCCCCCCCCTTGTCTCAGTATTAAACAATACTCCAACACTCACATGGTCCAATTGAAATACCTCTGACATGGTCGCAACGCCACCTGTCTCATCTAACTGACTTAGGTGGAACTCCCATGCCATGGTGTATATAATGAGGGCATAAAATAACAACAATAGATGCCTCTTCCACTTCTTGCAACACTGGATAGTGACTAGTTCACCAGTAAATCCCAAGGGTATGACCAAGAGATCGTAATAAAGTCTGGAAACAGACCTATGACTATCATGCTCCCTAACCCTCATTTGTTGACATCCAAGATGAAGATTGGTCATTGAGGTATATGCTACTCCCTGAGGTTCACCCATCCACTCATCGATCCTGGGCAACCACAACTCAATGGTATCCATGAGGACTCTGTCGAGAAGTCTCCCTGACAAAAACACCCCACAACTCCATTATACACTATCGTGTACCAATCAATATCCCGACATACTCGTGCCTATCACTGAGTCGTCATCTACCATCCTGTATCCTATAGGTGCCACTGTATCCATCACTCTATTGATGTCACCTGAACCTATATCCTAGAGCATGTCCATGTATGTCATATATCTATCCACCCAATCCATGGATGCATATAATTCCTTGCACCCTGGTCTGCAAAAAATGTGCTTAACTATCTCCTTTGGAGCTAAGACTTGAGCCTTTAGTGGGCTCTCCAACAAAAGCATCTCATAATCCCCACAATGAAAAATATGTGCATGGTCAAAACCCTCAGCGTCAAACCTCTCCTCGAGCACCTACAACTTTGAATGCACCTCATGCGGGATCATCACAAGAAGCTCCTCCCTCAAATATTGAATGTCACTCACACCCTCATGTGTCACGATTTCTAAGGATGATGGAGTCTATGTCGTTGTCAATGATGAAGAGGATGCCAAACTTAGTTGGTAACAAATATCATCAACCTCCGTTTCCTTGTCTTCATCGAACTTAAGAGCAAGGTCCCTATCCATGAAAAGCTGCAAATAATTGGATTACATCTGCTCTAGTGCCTCTTTGATGATGTGCAATTGTGTACTAGTGAATCAATTTGTTATTCCCTTTTGCCTCCCCTCCGACTGGGTTTTCCACATAAGGTTTTCAATAAATTTAAGAGCATTATCTGCCTTCATCAACACCTGCACAATTTGTTCCTCTGTGACCAATAGTCGGTTCTCCAAATCACGCAATGTTGTTTCATCAACATGACGTGGGTTGTCACACAAGGGACCAATTGACTCATTAGATGATGTCGTGCAATGTGGAATACCCTCCTCATACAAGTTTTTTGATCTTCTCTTGTCCCCTAAATCATCCCCTTCATTGTCATCCTCCACACATATATCCCAATCTTTGTCATATTCTGGTACAATCATGTCTTCATCATCATACATGTCATAACCAAGATGGGGTGTCAAATTCCTTCTTGAACCATCCTCATCATCAGCATCATACATAGGGAGAGATGTTGAATCCTTAACATCGACTGATTGGAACATCTTCTCATAGTCATCATAAGTAGGACAAGATGTTGTATCCTCATCTTCTCCATCTAGAACACTAGTGTCATCGGCCTCATTGGTTAGTTCCAATGATGTATCATAGGTTGTTGTTTGGTCTTTTTCTATGCACACATCCTCTGCATGGCTAGATGCATGCTCCTCCATCGGTCCTTCATGCTCATCCTTCTTTAATTACTGACCTGTGCTTTTAAAATAATCCTCGTTCAAATCCTAGGGCCAACTTTTGTACCATAGAGTGTAAAAGCTTTTAAAGGGAAAATTTGCATGGATTTCTTCACTCAATGTTAGATACTTCTAAAAGTAAGGCATGTATTTGTTTTCCGCTAGCATCCTCTTGGCTTGTTGAAGAATTTGCCAAGTTTTATGTGTGAATTGTGGAGTTGTCTTTATTCCCTTATCCATGGAATGCACCGTTGTTTTTCCCCAATGGTTTGTTATTCAATTTATGTGTTTCTAGCTATGTGTTTTTGTCAAATACTTGCATTACATGTGTTATTAAGTTGACTGAATACTTTCAACAAATGGTTTGGCAGGTATTCCTAGCAAGAGATATTTCAGCATACATTCAATGTACTCATGGGATAGAAGAATCGGTTTGGCATCTTTACTATGGATGAAAAATACATCAACACAACACAATTTCTAGTGGTTGCTATAGCAACTACAAAACTGTAATAAACACATACAATAACAATCTGAACTTGGAAATGATGTCAATATCCCTTCAAGAGTTGTTGTCTATTGCTGACAAACCCTCAAACTGTAGGTTTCCTTCTCCAATGCTTATTGTCTCTATAGATAAGGCCCTTTACCCTCTCTAAATCCTCATTGTTCAAACCCTAGAGCATGTGGTTGAGCTAGGTGGCCTGCAATGAATCCTTGGGGCCTCTCCTCGTCCTAGCGGACTTGCAAATGGTGGCTAGGCTCCTCATAAGACCCTTGATACTGAAAAAAATGGGGCAACGAACCTCTTCTAGCTCACCTGGTTCCTCCAAAGGCCACACGACCCTGATCTAGTGCCCATGGCACTCTAACCTCATTGTTTGGTACTTGGGAAAGGGTTTCAGCCCTTTAAACCCTCTGTTAATCTTCTCTAGCACCACAAGTCCTCCTAAAATTCTCCATGAATGTCATAGGACTCCTTGATCTTCCAAGCGACAAATAATCCTGCAAGAACAAGGGAAAATCAAATATCCCCAGTAAGAGGCAACACAACCTCCAATTCAAAAACGTGGTTTCAGCAAATAAATCAGCCTCCTCGCACTAAAATATGGTTCTCTACAAAATAATGGTTCCTCCTGCAAAAGAGACTCACGACCTCCTTTATACCTCGTTTCTCAGCAGAAAAGGGGATGGATTGTCCCTCCAATCCTTCATGGCACAAAACCAAGGGCTCATGTCCCTTCTCTTTCCCCTCATGGCCTGTATTATACCCTCGTAGCTTTACAAAGGGGGTTGTGGCCTCCCTTTGATGCCTCGGCCTACTCTCCTGGGCTCCCCAAAGACCACCTGCGGCCTCTATCTGTCCTCACATTCTGATCCACCACATCCACAGCCTCCTTAATCTCACGACCAGCAAATAAACGGGAAACGGCTCCCACAAGAGACCTTGTGGCCTCTCTAAGTGCCACAGATCCCCTTTGTCTTGCTATAGCAAACTCTAAGTCATGGCCCCTCCAGCCTACTTAGGAGCCTCGCGGCCTACCAAAATCCAAATCGTGGCCTCCTTTACCCCTAGTCCTGCAAAACTCAGCCTCCAAGGAAGCCACACGAACCTCTCAACAATTCGATGCACCTTAATTGGAGACAAGTAACAAGATGAAACTTCAATGAGAATCCAAGATGGATCCCCATCAGATCTAGTCTCTACCACAAAGAAATCGTTCCCCTTAGGCTGGAAAGATCTCCATATCTAATACCACTGTAATATTCCTAGATAGGTTGGACTAGGATATTAAATTATTTTATGCAATTATATTGTTTATGGATGTCATGTATCTACAAATGGTTTGCAATCATTATACTAGAAACATTTCGTCAAATATATTGCAAGCAATAGAAGAGAATCATGGATTATTTTATTATGAATGAAGATCTGAATACAATAATCCAATGGTCTCTATGGTAGTTGCACTACATCAATGAAAACACACAATAACAAGCCAAAACCTGGATGATGTCATAGTCATCACTAGAAAACCCCACAAATATGCACCTCCAAACTGATATCAAACCATTGATGAAGCTCAGTTGAAGATCCTGGATGGATCATCCTCCTTGTCTAGCTAGGGTGGATATTACACCATCGAAACTAAACTGCAATGGAAGGGTTTTTCAAAACCCTAAAGAAAACCTTGGCTCCAAGAGCACTCCAAAGAGATCAATCCAAAACATAATGCCAAAGTGAAGCGCTACCCATCCTTGTATCCTTATTTCATGCCTTCTAGAACTTTCCCCTTTGACTAAATCAAATATGACCCTTATTCCCCTTTTACTTTCACTTTAAGATTAAAAGTCACTTTAATAATGTTTAAGTAACTTATTAATCTAAAGTTGTTTTATTTCCTTAATGTCACTTTAAAAACATAACATCTCCTAACTAAGTGACATTAGATAACCCTTTTGACTCCATTTTTCCTCCTAACAGGCCACAAAAGTCATTTACACTACAAAACAGGGGAATCCAAAAATGGGGACATGACATTGTACTTGTGGCGACTTGTCTTGAGTTTGTCGGAGTGGTGGCAGCCATTCCCATTATACTTGTCTTGTTCTCTCATTGGGAAGTGTGCCCTCCCTCCTTGGGAAATGTGACATCTCTCCCTATTTAAGAAAGCACTCTCCTCTCTTGTGGGTTAATGAGAGTTTTGGCTTGGCTTGGCATTGTACTTTGTATTGTTATACTATTTTGGAATAAAGAAGACTTTGGAGGTCAAGAAGGTGGCTAGCATTGTTTGTGTGGATGTTTGATGTTTAGCATTTCGTATATGAGGTAATATTAGTTTGGTTTATTGCATTCTAATTTGTTAATTTGGCCTTTGAAGGGGTGTGGTCACCCAATAGGATAGAATCTATTAAGATAGGTTTCTTCTTAGATTTTATTGTTCATTTACATTAGCGGCCTAAGACTTGCATGTTTATTTCGGCTAATGATCATGCTATCTAAGTTTCTCTTGTAGGTGGCACCAAATTTAAAAGTTTTTGTGTAAGTTTTCTAACCTTTATAGGTCCTCATCTTTGGAGAAGTGGTTGGACTAGTTTGTACCTTCCACAAGCTCAAAATATTTCAATAACGTAGTCCCTCGGCTTGTCACCAGAAGACTCTATAGCCCAAGGATTCCACTTATCAAGCTTCTCTCTCTCTCTCCTTCAGAAAAAATCTAAATATTTTCTTGTTACTTTAATTTGGCATGCATAAGTAGGTATTTATTTTAATTGTACATCAAAAGTATATTTTACTTTTGCATGCATGCATGCTAGATCTAGTTTGAAATTACAAGTTTTCATTAATCCAAGTAAATCTAGCATAGGAAAGTTTCTTTTAGCAAGTATTTTAATAGTAAAATTTCAAGGCTAGAAGTTAGATTCATTTTTAAGAGCTTCAAATTACATATTTGGCAATCTTAGTGTCTTATGTTTGCTTTCCCGAACACCAAACAAAATCCACTAAGAAAGCTACCATTTTAATAGTAAAATTTCAAGGCTGTATAGATTCATTTTAAGAGCTTTAATTTACATATTTGGCAATCTTAGTGTCTTATGTTTGCTTTCCCGAACACCAAACAAAATCCACTAAGAAAGCTACCATTATGCTTGCTTTCTTGGTTGATTTTATTAACGTTTCTTAAGCTTTCACTTAGTAAAATTTTGTGCAAATTCTAACACTTTTTGTAGGCTATCCCAAATCACTTTTGAACTTCTTTCTACTATATTAACTTATTGGTTTTGCAAGTTTAACGAACAACCAAGGGGAAACTCTACTTGATTTTCGAGGATCTAAAGCATTTTCGAGACCACCCAAGGAACCTAACCTTCTTCCAATATCATTTTCCTTTCTATTTGTAGTTTGTATGGTCTTAAATCTATAAGAGACCATCAAACATTCTTCCAAAAGACTTAACTTGAAAGAAGAGGTGGGATAACCCACTAGGCCTCCAATCCCCCTGGGGATTGTCTCCCTTGCACTTTGTCTTTGCCTATGTTCCTTTATTGTCGCAAGTTAAAATAAACCCAAGTAATCAAGAAAACATTTACTTTATTAGATTAATTAGCTTTAGTTTCATTTTCAAGATTACTTGCATAGTAATGAACCTTCCCCTGTCATTTCCCTGATATGCTCTCAACCTCACAAATTTTGTCGATCTTTATGATGAACCGTAGAGGCATTTGATTCGGGTGGGTGGAAGTGAAGTTTTGAATCAGGTAAAACCCTTCTCTTATTATTGCTCAATACAAGATCCTTCTTGTGGATTGACTTGTGAATTTAGGGGGGAACTTTGAGATCTAGGTTTTCTCCTCGTTGGAACTCCTTGCAATCCTTCTTCTACTCATTTGAGGGGTAGTGGTGAAAGGAAACAAACATTAGTTTAGATTTCATTTTCCCACTTACAATCTCCAACACTCACAACTCGATCCGCACTATCGATCCACTTCATTCAATTAATCTAAACCCAAGTGAAAACCTTTAATTAATAAAACTTACCAAGAACATTGCAATACATTTCATGGCAATACATACATTGGCATTGGTCTATAATATTTCCTTTTTTGCTTATCAACTTTTACTTTCAAGTACTTTCAATTGCTTGTTATCATTTATCTTGAAGTATTTGATTTACTTAATATCTCTTGCATAAGAAATCTTTATTTGTGTCATTATATTTTTCTAGATTAGTTTGGTATTTGATTTGTTTAATATCTCTTGCATAAGCAATCTTATTTGTGTCATTATATGATGCTAGATTAGTTGTATTTCTGATTTCAACATTTAACTCCTAGATTTGTATCATTTAGCTTAATCAAGCCTTTAAATTTTATTAGGGACTACCCCCAGCTTCCTTAGGAGTTAGCCTAGACAAAAGAGTTGAGTGTCAGGGGACAGCTACCCGACTCGAGACTTGACCCCAAGGACACATTGAGTGGATTGAATATTTCTTCTGCGTGACCTGAGGTGTGGATTAGTCAGCAACAAGCCAAAAAAGAGGGTGCCCCACTTGAGGGATATTAATAGCACTTGCAGTTTATTCTTGGTTGGAAGAGAGCACTTAACCTTGGAGTTTCTATTTTCAAATCTTATCTTTATCTAATGTTTTTCAAAAAACATGTTGCATGTCAAGACAAAAAGAGTGTTTTTTTGAGATCTTATTTTGAGAAAGTTGCATCTATCCTAAGCAAAAGGATTGAATATTTTGTCCACGTCACCCAGGTGTGGATTAGTCAAAAACAAGCCAAAAAGAGGGTGCCCCACTTGAGGGATATTAATAGCACTTGCAATTTATTCTTAGTTGGAAGACAGCACTTAACCTTCAAATTTATGTTTTCAAATCTTAAATTATCTAATATGCTTTTTCAAAAAAGAAAAACAAGATGTTGCATGCCAAAACAAAAAGAGTGCTTTTTTGAGGTCTTATTTTGAGAAAGTTGTATCTATCCTAAGCAAAAGGAGAGTGCTCCCTCTTGGAGTGTATTTTGTCTTATCCATCATGCATGCAATGCATTCTCAACAAGAAGGCATCCCACTTGAGGCTAATCTATTCTTGCAAAGTTAGTGCACCCTCCTTATGGACATTCATGGCACATATTCCAATGTTTTTTTCTTTTATTTCAAACCAAGTGGGTGCACCTAACTTGGGGAGTTTAATATCAGTAGGATTCAATTATCATTCTTGCCAAATTTCTCTTCTGTCTTCATACATTCATACAACAATTGCAATGCTTTTCAAAAATTAATAATGCTGACCTTAGCTTTTGTTGATGTTTGACAACATCGAGAAGACATTCTAGAATAGATTAATATTAACAATATAATTATTGATTATTAAATACCATATATAATAAGTAATTGATAATAATAAATAGTTATTGAGTATCCAAGGGATGCATCCTTTTCTCATGGATGGTCACCTTATGTTCCTATATATGGAACACTCATCATTGTAATAATATATTGATCATCTCATATGAAGAAAACAACATAGTATCGTGAAATGGACTGGTTTGAATCACGAGGGCCCATGAAAATGAGAGAGATAAAAATGTTGGAAGTAAGCAATTTATAAGTTGTTACACCTCTATGTACAACATATTTACTTTTACTCCTACCTAAATTATAAAAAAGAAATCCATAAATTATGGTGGGTAGTAATTTCTAGTAAAAATTTATAATTACCTAAATATGAGGAATGTATTGCATGTTTATTTCTACATATATTTATGCAAAGAACAATTTAACAAATTCAAATACTATGTGGATAGATTATAACCAAATTAATCTTTTGTAGTTACTAGAGGTATTCTCCAACTATTTATAAGAAAGAAAATTCTATTTAATTTTTCAAAGAGACGTGTATTTTTGGATCAATCTAATATTACTATAAAGACACTTGAAAAGACACAACAATAGACACACATTTTTTCTCTCTCAATACCTGGATAAGGGATCTAAGGAAGAGACTAAGAAGTTGAAATTTTCCTAGTTACTTAGGGATGTTCTAGTGTTTACTAAAGTAATATCGTATATCATTGGAAATAATTACCACTTGCAAAAAATTGTGCTTGTTTAATTTAACACTAGAAAATCACATGGTTATTAAAGGACATCGAAAGCATATGATTGATGTGTTGGTATCAGATACATCAAGTATAAGTTGATGTGTTGAGAAGTTGTAAGGATATCGAGTATATGATGGATGTGTTGGTCATAGTAGAAGATGCCATGTTATTTGAGGGTCAAGCATATAGCATTAAGATAAACTCGATTCCTAGAGATGTTTATTGTTCTTGTTTGTTCCGAAGGTCGCTGTGCACAGCTCTGAAGGAGCCATAATGATGGTTGCATGAGGAAGACATGGAGGGAAAGACCTTCCAAGATGATATCAAGGAGAGCATTGCCAAACATGATGCTCATAGACAAGAAGTCTCTAGGAGAAATGTACCGCCCAGGATCTGACCATGCTAGATAGCAGAGACAATTCCAATGATCATGGATACAAGGAGTCAAGACCGATTGTATCACAACTATGGTAGATCCAATAGAGGAGTAAAACACATTATGAGACTCGGAGGGAGCAGGTGTAGCAGTCCCAATACACGAGTCGAGCCATGAGATGTTAAGGAAGAAGGCATGGCAAATAGCCCAAAGGCATGTAGAGGCACTCCTAGAGAGGGATGTGGTATTACATCCATAGGGAGAAAAGATTGAGTTAACTCCGTGAGAGGAAGAGATACCTTCAATGTCATAAGGAGCAGAGACAGAGGAGGATCCACCTCTAGCTACGCTGCAGAGGGAGTGTTGATGTTTTTCATCTTCCGAGACATTGGTTTCATGAGGGAACTTCGATATATTAAACATGGTCCAAGATTCTATCATGATAAGCATTTACCCATGTTTATGTGGGCAAAGTCATCCATGACTTCAATGTATGTTCAATGTAGTCCCCATAAGACTTTGAGGAACATGATCACGGAATAGGCATTCAAACAAGGAAGCTTGGGGTTGACACTTCTACCTATTATTTGGGTGTCTAGTGTACATTCATGTACCAAAGGAGAAAAGGATCAAGCCAGACCCTTCAGTAAAGGGTACATTTGTGGGGTACACGAGTCGAAAAGCATACCGGGTCCACATCCCTTATCAGAAACAGATTAAGGTTATGAGATGTTAACTTTGAGGAGGATGTATCATTTAAGAGATCTAGAGGATCTCACATGGAGATTGATCCAATTGATCCAATTTGCATCTCATTGATCCCAGATGATAAATGGATGTCGGTGGCCTCCCAAATCTATTCCAACTGGCTCATTTTGCAAATTTTCCAGTTTGTCAGTTTTTTCCCTAGTTTACAGGTTCCTGACTTGTGGGGCTGTTTTGATGCCCTAAACAACAATTTTTAGGGCTCGCCATAGTCAAAATGACCTTACATAAATAGCAGCAAAATGTATAGTCCTCGGATAGACCTTTCCAACGGGCTAGGTGCCTAAACGGAGATCATATGAAAAGCTACGCACTCCTGAAGTTGATGTACTAACTTACTCCAAAGAGGCCCACATGGACTTTTAAGCCATCTCCTAGGGTTAGGGTTTTGATGTCTAGGTTTTTGACATTCATGATTATTGTAAAAATCCTTCAAAGCCTCATTGTAATCATCTTCGCTAATGAGTTGTCACATCTCTTCTCGAGATAAACCGCCACCATCATTCTAGCAAGTTTGTTTCAACCTGCATTTTACAGTCAAATTTTATTTCTATTGAAATTGAAAGTTCAATTTTAATTATATATATGTTACTTTGTGTTAAGCATATTTTTATAATAATATGTATTCATTCTGCTCAAATATATTTCGTGATCAAAGGGTACGAGCGGTCTACTCCTTGTCGCTCTTAGTTGTCCTCAACGAGGTCAGGGTATGATTAGCTCGGTGCTTGTTTCTTTGAGGAAAAAAAGCTCTGACCAAACGAATTCTCATGGTATTAAAAAATAAAGATGAATGAGTGATATCCTTCAAAATGTTGTTCTAGGAACTCTCTCGTTAAATCGTGAGGAACAATATGATTGATAGTTTCACACAAAATCCTGACGTTACCAATAGGCTAATGATCTTCCTCAAACTGGAGCGCCTCAATGTACAAATCAACTGGATATTCCTATATTTAGTTGCCCATAGATGCATAAGCGGTAGACAAATGTTTGAATATGCTAGAGGGGTATTCTCTATCCATAACTTCTCAAATAAAGATGTCAAACATTGGTACCCTCCTATCATAATTATTTCACCATGTTCATAATACGATTCTCTTGAACCCCCAAACCAAAATCCTGAAAGGATCAACCATTATCTTGGATCATGTCTCAGCCAAGGAATTCTCAGTTGATGTCTAAGCCTATCACCCACGATAAACTCGATATTGGGTATCATGAGGGAAAATATACCTTTTCATATAGAACAAGGCTCAACAACTCCTCTCACAACATCTCCACAATGATACGGATTAATCATTGTCACAACCCTATCAATCACCCTCATCATCTAAAACAATCTATCACTCCGATGAATGACAGGATCCCACCACCAAATTGAAATTCCACCACTCCCAATACATGTTAAATAAGCTGTGAACCATCCAACCGTGGAGTCCTGACCTCCTCAGTAACTCCACGCATATCTCATTGATGGAAAATATCGTGGTTGGAATTGATGTCAACATGAAGACAAGAAGCACCATAGTGAGTATGACATGGAACCACAAAGAAGGCCAGGAATACTCTGAAGTTATAAGTCTGAACAGTGGGATCAAATTTAGCTAGTCGAATGCTTTGAAGGGTTATAACTTTGGCTCTTTGGATGACAAAAACTCTCAGCCACTCAAACCGCCAGTTGAGTCAGAAAGGAAATGGGTCAAGTCGAGTCGGATAAGGATGAGTCGAGAAGACGCGAAAAGTCAAGTCGGAGACAACGCAAGTCAACTAAGTTGAAATGACTCAAGTCGAATTTTGACCAAGTTGAAATGACTCAAGTCGAATTTATCCAAATCGAAATTCATCGAAGTCAAAATTTATTCAAGGGAAATGGGTCAAGTCGAGACAGATAAGGATGAGTCGGAAAGATGTGGAAAGTCGGGTTGGAGACAACGCAAGTCGACCAAGTCGAAATGACTCAATTCAAATTTATCCCAAGGAAATAATGTCGAATGGATATGGATGAATCGGGAAGACGCGTAAGTAAGTCGGGTCGAGAGAACGAACACTAAGTTGAAATTATTTCAAGTCAATTATCCTAATTCGAATTCATCCAATTAAAATTCATCCGTTGAAATGTTATCATAGACGACTGACCGAGGGATGTTTGTCGGTTGAAAGGGGGAAGGAAATTTGACCAAAAGGGAAGCCAAGTCAAAAAAATTTAGTGACCAGCAGCTGGAAGGAATGTCTGAGGGAAAATTTACCCACCAGCAATGTCGAAAAGGGGATGAAAATGAAAGAATGAGAAAATTTCAATTACTACATTGGTCAAGTCGAGTTGTCCTAGTGATTGTATATTCTATTGAGACAGGATCGTGATGAAATGAGAACTAATAATGGTGGTGAGTTTCCTCTTGAAGGATTTCTTGTGCACTATCATTTCATAGTGTAGTCGAAGGAAAATTTGTTTATCGAGCACCAAGAACCCTTGAGTCTATCAAATCAACACTAGACGATATTTTGTAGAAATTTTTGGTCATCATTCTTACCAGGCCGAAGTTAGACGACTCTTCAAATCCAAACAAATTCCAGCAGCAACCAATGGTTAGATCCACTCGAGAAGTCAATTGTTGAATAAATTGTCTTGATGTCAAAGGTTAGTAAGGGATCAAATATATCTCAAAGGTTAATAAGTGATTAAATATAAATGTGACTTTGGTATCAATTTAATAAATATAAAAGTGGAAAAGTTAAATGGAAATGTACGCGAAAAATGGAAATGAAAGTGATTTCAAATATAAATATGAATTTAATAAATATCAAAAAGTTGAAAATTTAGGTGGAAGTGGAGCTTACATAAAAGAGGAGTAAATAAGGAAAGTGGAATAAAAGAAAAGGTGTATGAAATTGAATTAGAGAAAAAGATAAAAGTGAAATTGGATTAAAAGAAAAGGGTAAAAGTGAAAATGAACATGGTATTTTTAAACCATGGTGGTATTTACCCATGGTAAGTAAAAAGTGAATAAAAATAAAAATGGGGAAAAAATCAATTATTATTTAGTATATCGCGGATCTCAAAGAATATGACTTTTCTGGTTACAAAGATTATTGAAAAGTTGTACGGCTTATTATATTGAAAAGAATACATACTTATAATGAAGGGACACATTCCTATATTGAAGAGGTGCAATTGTTGAGTTGTACATGACCATTGGAAGACCATATAAACGGAATTTTTTTGTTGAAAGAAGGTGTGTCTCTGAAATCTGAAGATCAATAACAGACTAAGAGGCCAAAAAAGTAAATGAAGGTATGTAGCAAAATCCAAATAAGATTATGAAGATGTTGAAAGATGAAAAATTCTTATCATAAAAGGGATTATGAGTGGTGCTAGGGCTGTTTGGATCCCACAAAGGAGGTTGTAGCCTCCTTCCAATTGAAGTTGGTAAACCAAGTTGTTGCATAATCTTTTCAGTTGTAGCTGAAGAAACATGGGGACCGTTGTTTCCCTTCTAGTAGGGTGCTGGTAAAATCTAGAGGGTTTGCAACATCCTTCTAGTTGGTGATAGTAAAACAAGGAATAGGTGTTTCCTTGAGTTGGAGCTCATAAATTAAATGTAATCTTTATTGAAATAAAAAGTATAGTTGTTATTGTTCCCAAGTTGGTTTTTTCCATGTCAAAATTTTGTATACTGTACATTTTTGTTGATCATTTATGTTGATTTGATAAAATTAATAATCAAGTGGTTTTAGATTGTTGAAAAGGATAATATTGATTCACTTCCTTGTCTCAAGATTAAAACAATACTCAACACTCACATGGTCCACTTGAAATACCGACATAACGTTAACGCCACCTGTCTCATATGACTGACTCAGGTGAACCTACCATGTTCTGTTGTATATAATGAGGGAATTAAATAACAACAATAGATGCCTTCATTTTCCACTTCTGCAACACCGATAGTGACTAGTTCACCAAGAATCCTAAGGGTATGACCAAGAGATCATAATAAAGTCCGAAACGTAATTCCTATGACTATCATGCTCCCTAACCCTCATTTGTTGACATCCAAGATGAAGATTGGTCATCGAGGGATATGATGCTACCTGAGGTTCACCCATCTACTCACCGATCCTGGGAAACAACAACTCAATTTTGGTATCCATATAGACTCATGAGAAGTCTCCCCTCGACAAAACACCCCATAACTCCATTATACACTATCGTGGTACCAATCAATATCCCACATACCTCGTGTCTATCATCGAATGCTATCACCATCCTCAGATCCTATAGGGTGCCATCAGATCCATCACTCTATTGATGTCACCTGAACCTATATCCTAGAGCATGTCCATGTATGTCATATATCTTATCCACCCAATCCATGGATGCATAAAATTCGTAACTCGGGTCTCTAAAATGTGCTTAACTATCTCCTTTGGAGCTAAGACTTGAGCCTTTAGTGGGCTCTCCAACAAAAGCATCTCATAATCCCCACAATGAAAAATATGTGCATGGTCAAAACTCTTTATGTAAACCTCTCCTCGAGCACTCTTACAACTTTGAATGTGACTCATGTTTGATCATCACAAGAAGCTCCTCCTCAAATATTGAAATGTCACTCACACCCTCATGTCACCATTTCTAAGATGGAGTCTTTACAATGCTAATAATGTTGAAGAGTGTGCCAAACTTAGTTGGTAACAAATATCATCAACCTCCGTTTCCTTGTCTTCATCGAACTTAAGAGCAAGGTCCCTATCCATGAAAGCCGCAAATAATTGGATTACATCCGCTCTAGTGCCTCTTTGATGATGTGTACTGTGTACTAGTGAATCAATTTGTTATTCCCTTTTGCCTCCCCTCCGGACCGGTTTTCCACATAAGGTTTTCAATAAATTTAAGAGCATTATCTGCCTTCATCAACACCTGCACAATTTTTTCTCAGGACTAATAGTCGATTCTCCAAATCATGCAATGTTGTTTCATCAACATGACGTGGGTTGTCACACAAGGGACCAATTGACTCATTAGATGATGTCGTGTAATGTGAACTATCTTCCTCATACAAGTTTTTTTGATCTTCTCTTGTCCCCTAAATCATCCCCTTCATTGTCATCCTCCACACATATATCCCAATCTTTGTCATATTCTGGTACAATCATGTCTTCATCATCATACATGTCATAACCAAGATGGGGTGTCAAATTCCTTCTTGAACCATCCTCATCATCAAGATCATACATAGGAGAGATGTTGAATCCTTAACATCGACTGATTGGAACATTTTTTCATAGTCATCATAAGTAGGACAAGATGTTGTATCCTCATCTTCTCCATCTAGAACACTAGTGTCATCGGCCTCATTGGTTAGTTCCAATGGATACTCATAGGTTGTTATTGGTTCCTTTCTCATGCACACATCCCTGCATATTAGATGCATGCCCTCCCATCGGGTCCTTCATGCTCATCCTTTAATTAATCGACTGTGCTTAAATAACCTCGCTCAAACTTAGCCAACTTTGTACCACATAGAGGTAAAGCTTCTTAAAGGAAAAATTGTACGGAGTTTCTTCACTCAATGTTAGATACTTCTAAAAGTAAGGCATGTATTTGTTTTCCGCTAGCATCCTCTTGGCTTGTTGAAGAATTTGCCAAGTTTTATGTGTGAATTGTGGAGTTGTCTTTATTCCCTTATCCATGGAATGCACCGTTGTTTTTCCCCAATGGTTTGTTATTCAATTTATGTGTTTCTAGCTATGTGTTTCTGTCAAATGCCTCATAATAGATGTTATATATTAAGTTGACTGAATACTTTCAACAAATGGTTTGGCAGGTATTCCTAGCAAGAGATATTTCAGCATACATTCAATGTACTCATGGGATAGAAGAATCGGTTTGGCATCTTTACTATGGATGAAAAATACATCAACACAACACAATTTCTAGTGGTTGCTATAGCAACTACAAAACTGTAATAAACACATACAATAACAATCTGAACTTGGAAATGATGTCAATATCCCTTCAAGAGTTGTTGTCTATTGCTGACAAACCCTCAAACTGTAGGTTTCCTTCTCCAATGCTTATTGTCTCTATAGATAAGGCCCTTTACCCTCTCTAAATCCTCATTGTTCAAACCCTAGAGCATGTGGTTGAGCTAGGTGGCCTGCAATGAATCCTTGGGGCCTCTCCTCGTCCTAGCGGACTTGCAAATGGTGGCTAGGCTCCTCATAAGACCCTTGATACTGAAAAAAAATGGGGCAACGAACCTCTTCTAGCTCACCTGGTTCCTCCAAAGGCCACACGACCCTGATCTAGTGCCCATGGCACTCTAACCTCATTGTTTGGTACTTGGGAAAGGGTTTCAGCCCTTTAAACCCTCTGTTAATCTTCTCTAGCACCACAAGTCCTCCTAAAATTCTCCATGAATGTCATAGGACTCCTTGATCTTCCAAGCGACAAATAATCCTGCAAGAACAAGGGAAAATCAAATATCCCCAGTAAGAGGCAAGTACCACAACCTCCAATTCAAAACGTGTTTCAAAGAATAACCAGCCTCTGTGACTAAAATATGGTTCTTTCTACAAAATACGGTTCCTCCCAGAAAAGAGACCTCACGCACCTCCCTGAGCACTGCTTTCTCACAGGGATGGATTGTCCTCTCCAACTCTTCATGGCACAAAACCATGCGGGGCTCATGTCCCTTCTCTTTCTCATGGTTCAGAGATATACCTCTGTAGTTTTTGCCAGGGTTAGGGCTTCCCTTTGATGCTCCTGCCTACTTCTCCTTGCCTCTCAAAGACTAATTCGCGGCTTTCTATCTGTCTCACATTCTCATCCACCACATCCACAAATTTCTTAATCTCACTGGCTCAAAGAATAACTGGAACGCCTTAATAAGAGACCTTGTGGGTCTTCTGGTGCTACAGATCCCTTTATATCTTGTTATAGTAAACTTAAGTCATGCCCCTCCAGTTTGCTTATTCTCCTTATGCTCTACTAAAATCCAATCGTGGCTCTCCTTTTACTTTAGTCTCAGAAACTTCAAATTTCATAGCTTACACTAACCTTTCAATACCTTTATGTAATTTTACTCTGAGACAAGATGAAACTTCAATGAGAATCCAAGATGGATCCCCATCAGATCTAGTCTCTACCACAAAGAAATCGTTCCCCTCATGCTGGCAAGATCTCCAACTCTGTCACTAATCGTAATATTCCTAGATATGTTGGACTAGGATATTAAATTATTTTATGCAATTATATTGTTTATGGATGTCATGTATCTACAAATGGTTTGCAATCATTATACTAGAAACATTTCGTCAAATATATTGCAAGCAATAGAAGAGAATCATGGATTATTTTATTATGAATGAAGATCCGAATACAACAATCCAATGGTCTCTACTATGGAAGTTGCACTACATCAATGAAAACACACAATATGCAAGCCAAAAACTTAGAAGATGCCACGGTCACCTCTAGAAAACACTTCAAATTTGCATCTCCAAACTGATATCAAACCATTGATGAAGCTCAGTTGAAGATCCTGATGCAGTTCATCCTCCTTTGTTTAGCTAGGGTGGATATTGTACCATTGAAACCAAACCACAATGGAAGGTTTTTCAAAACCCTAAAGAAAACCTTGGCTCCAAGAGCACTCCAAAGAGATCAATCCAAACATAATGCCAAAGTGAAGCGCTACCCATCCTTGTATCCTTATTTCATGCCTTCTAGAACTTTCCTTCGACTAAATCAAATATGACCCTTTATTCCCTTTTTATTTTCACTTTAAGATTAAAAGTCACTTTAATAATGTTTAAGTAACTTATTAATCTTAAAGTTGTTTTTATTTCCTTAATGTCACTTTTAAAACATAACATCTCCCAATTCAAGTGACATTAGATAACCCTTTTGACTCCATTTTTCCTCCTAACAGGCCACAAAAGTCATTTACACTACAAAAAATGTGGGAATCCTAAAAATGGGGACATGACATTGTACTTGTGGCGACTTGTCTTGAGTTTGTCGGAGTGGTGGCAGCCATTCCCATTATACTTGTCTTGTTCTCTCATTGGGAAGTGTGCCCTCCTCCCTGGGAAATGTGACATTCTCCTATTTAAGGAAAGCATTCCTTGTAAGAATGAGAGTTTTGGCTTGGCTTGGCATTGCACTTTGTATTGTTATACTATTTGGGAATAAAGAAGACTTTGGAGGTCAAGAAGGTGGCTGGCATTTTCATATTTTGTGTGGATGTTGATGTTTAGCATTTCTCAGAGCATGAGGTAATATTGGGCTCTGTTTATTGCATTCTAATTTGTTAATTTGGCCTCTGAAGGGGTGTGGTCACCCAATAGGATAGAATCTATTAAGATAGGTTTCTTCTTAGATTTTATTGTTCATTTACATTAGCGACCTAAGACTTGCATGTTTATTTCGGCTAATGATCATGCTATCTAAGTTTCTCTTGTAGGTGGCACCAAATTTAAAAGTTTTTGTGTAAGTTTTCTAACCTTTATAGGTCCTCATCTTTGGAGAAGTGGTTGGACTATCCTGGCACAACCTTCCACATACTCCAAATATTTCAAGAACAGAGTCCCTTAGCTTGTCACCTCTAAGACTCCTCTATAGCCCCAAGGATTCCCACCTCCTCATCAAGCTTCTCTCTCTCTCCTTCCGTAAAAATCTAAATATTTTCTTGTTACTTTAATTTGGCATGCATAAGTAGGTATTTATTTTAATTGTACATCAAAAGTATATTTTACTTTTGCATGCATGCATGCTAGATCTAGTTTGAAATTACAAGTTTTCATTAATCCAAGTAAATCTAGCATAGGAAAGTTTCTTTTAGCAAGTATTTTAATAGTAAAATTTCAAGGCTAGAAGTTAGATTCTCATTTTAAGCTTCAAATCACATATTTGGCAATCTTAGTGTCTTATGTTTGCTTTCCCGAACACCAAACAAAAATCCACTAAGAAGGCTAGCATCTATCTTGCTTTCTTGGTTGATTTTACTAACATTTTTTAAGCTTTCACTTAGTAAAATTTTGTGCAAATTCTAACACTTTTTGTAGGCTATCCCAAATCACTTTTGAACTTCTTTCTACTATATTAACTTATTGGTTTTGGTCAAGTTTAACGAACAACCAAGGGGAAACTCTACTTGATTTTCGAGGATCTAAAGCATTTGAGACCATACAAGGCACCTAACCTTCTTCCAATATCATTTTCCTTTCTATTTGTAGTTTGTATGGTCTTAAATCTATAAGAGACCATCAAACATTCTTCCAAAAGACTTAACTTGAAAGAAGAGGTGGGATAACCCACTAGGCCTTGCATCCCCCTCCCCCGGGGGGATTGTCTCCCTTTTTGCACTTTGTCTTTTGCCTATGTTCCTTTTTATTGTCGCAAGCTAAAATAAACCCAAGCACTGCAAAACATTTACTTTATTAGATTAATTAGCTTAGTTTCATTTTCAGTATTTCATTTTTGCATAGTAATGAACCTTCCCCTGTCATTTCCCTGATATGCTCTCAACCTCGCCAGCTTGCTGGATCTTGCGATGAACCAGAGAGGCATTTGATTCGTGTGAAGTAGTTTTAACTAGGTAAAACCTTCTATTACTATTGCTTGATACAAGATCATATTGGTGGATTGACTTGTGAATTTAGGGGGATACTTTGGGATTCACTCTCTCCTCGTTGGAACTCCTTGCAATCCTTCTTCTACTCATTTGAGGGGTAGTGGTGAAAGGAAACAAACATTAGTTTAGATTTCATTTTCCCACTTACAATCTCCAACATTCACTCGTGAGTGGATTTGCATTATCGATCCATATCATTGAATTAACCCACTAATTCAACCAGTCATCTTTAATTAATAAAACTTACCAAGAACATTGCAATACATTTCATGGCAATACATACATTGGCATTGGTCTACAATATTTTCTTTTTTGTTTATCATCATTTACTTTCAAGTACTTTCAATTGCTTGTTATCATTTATCTTGAAGTATTTGATTTACTTAATATCTCTTGCATAAGAAATCTTTATTTGTGTCATTATATGATGCTAGATTAGTTGTATTTGATGTACTTAATATCTCTTGCATAAGCAATCTTATTTGTGTCATTATATGATGCTAGATTAGTTGTATTTGATTTCAGTTTCATTTAACTCCTAGATTTGTATTGTATTTAGCTTAATCAAGCCTTAAATTCTTTTATTAGGGACTACCCCCCTTAGCTTCGCTAGGAGTTAGCCTAGACAAAAGAGTTGAGTGTCAGGGGACAGCTACCTGACTTGAGACAGGCCACACCCAGTGGATTGAAGATTTCTTCCACATGACCCGAGGTGTGGATTAGTCAGCAACAAATCAAAAAGAGGGTGCCCCACTTGAGGGATATTAATAGCACTTGCAGTTTATTCTTGGTTGGAAGAGAGCACTTAACCTTGGAGTTTCTATTTTCAAATCTTATCTTATCTAATGTGTTTTTTCAAAAAAAACATGTTGCATGTCAAGACAAAAAGAGTGTTTTTTTGAGATCTTATTTTGAGAAAGTTGCATCTATCCTAAGCAAAAGGATTGAATATTTTGTCCACGTGACCTGAGGTGTGGATTAGTCAGCAACAAGCCAAAAAGAGGGTGCCCCACTTGAGGGATATTAATAGCACTTGCAATTTATTCTTAGTTGGAAGACAGCACTTAACCTTCAAATTTATGTTTTCAAATCTTAAATTATCTAATATGCTTTTTCAAAAAGAAAAACAAGATGTTGCATGCCAAAACAAAAAGAGTGCTTTTTTGAGGTCTTATTTTGAGAAAGTTGTATCTATCCTAAGCAAAAGGAGAGTGCTCCCTCTTGGAGTGTATTTTGTCTTATCCATCATGCATGCAATGCATTCTCAACAAGAAGGCATCCCACTTGAGGCTAATCTATTCTTGCAAAGTTAGTGCACCCTCCTTATGGACATTCATGGCACATATTCCAATGTTTTTTTCTTTTATTTCAAACCAAGTGGGTGCACCTAACTTGGGGAGTTTAATATCAGTAGGATTCAATTATCATTCTTGCCAAATTTCTCTTCTGTCTTCATACATTCATACAACAATTGCAATGCTTTTCAAAAATTAATAACAGTTGACCTAGCTTTTGTTGGTGTTTGGACAACATCGAGAAGACATTCTATTAGATTAATAATTAATAATATAATTATTGATTATTAAATACTATATATAATAAGTAATTGATAATAATAAATAGTTATTGAGTATCCAAGGGATGCATCCTTTCATGGATGGTTACCATATGTTCCCTATATATGGAACACTCATCATTGTAATAATATATTGATCATATCTCATATGAAGAAAAAAACAACATAGTATCAGAGCGGGACTGGGTTTGAATCCTTCACAGGAGGGCCCAGGAAAATGAGAGTAGATTAAAATGTTGGAAGTGTTAAATTTATGGGGTTGTTACAATCTCTATGTACAACATATTTACTTTTTACTCCTACCTAAATTATAAAAAGAAATCCATAAATTATGGTGGGTAGTAATTTCTAGTAAAAATTTATAATTACCTAAATATGAGGAATGTACTGCATATTTACTTCTACATATATTTATGCAAAGAACAATTTAACAAATTCAAATACTATGTGGATGGATTATAACCAAATTAATCTTTTGGTAGTTACGAGAGGTATTCTCCAACTATTTATAAGAAAGAAAATTTAATTTAATTTTCAAAGAGACGTGTATTTTTTGGATCAATCTAATATTACTATAAAAAGACACTTGAAAGACACAACAATAGACACACATTTTTTCTCTCTCACACGTGGGATAAGTGATCTAAGGAAGAGACTAAGAAGTTGAAATTTTCCGAGTTACTTAGTGATGTTCTAGTGTTTACTAAAGTAATATCGTATATCATTGGAAATAATTACCACTTGCAAAAAATTGTGCTTGTTTAATTTAACACTAGAAAATCAACATGGTTAGTTGTATGACATCGAGTATATGATGGATGTGTGTTGGTATCCGTATTACATCAAGTATATGTTGGATGTGTGTTGGTAGTTGTATGATATCGAGTATATGATGGATGTGTGTTGGTCATAGTAGAAGACATGTTATTTGGAGGGTCGTTGTATATAGTCGTGCACAAGATAAACTGATCTCCTCTAGGAGATGTTTTTTGTTGTTCTTGTTTCTTGTTCCGGGAAGGTCACAGGTAATAGCTCTAAGAAGGAGCCATAATGACGGTCACAGGAGGAAGACATGGAGGGAAAGACCTTCCAAGATGATATCAAGGAGAGACATTGCCAAACATGATGCTCATAGACAAGAAGTCTCTAGGAGAAATGTACCTGCCAGGACGGGACCATGCTAGATTGCAGAGACAGTTCCAATGATCATGGATACAGTGAGTCAAGACCGATTGTATCACAACTATGGTAGATCCAGTAGAGTACGAAAACACATTATGAGACTCAGAGGGAGCAGGTGTAGCAGTCCCAGTACATGAGTCGAGCCATGAGATGTTGAAGAAGTAGGCATGGCAGCAGTTCCAGTGTATGTAGAGGCACTCCGAGAGAGGGAGGTGGTACTACATCCAAAGGGAGAAAAGATTGAGTTAACTCCAGAGAAGGAGGAAGAGATACCTTCAATGTCATAAGGAGCAGAGACAGAGGAGGATCCACCTCTAGCTACAGAGGGAGTGTTGATGTTTTTCATCTTCCTGAGACATTGGTTTCATGAGGGAACCTCGATATATTAAACATGGTCCAAGATGACTTATCATGATAAGCATTTACCTATGTTTATGTGGGCAAAGTCATCCATGACTTCAATGTATGTTCAGAACAGAAGTCCTCATAAGACTTTGAGGAACATGACGCCGGAATAGGCATTCACCGAAGTGAAGCTTGGGGTTGGACACTTCACGATATTTGGGTGTCTAGTATACATTCATGTACCAAAGGAGAAAAGGATCAAGCTAGACCCTTCAGGCAGAAAGGGTACATTTGTGGGGTACAATGAGTCTTCGAAAGCATACCGGGTCCACATCCCTTATCAGAAACAGATTAAGGTTAGCAGAGATGTTACCTTTGAGGAGGATGTATCATTTAAGAGATCTAGAGGATCTCACATGGAGATTGATCCAATTGATCCAATTGATCTCATTGATCCTGTATGATACAAATGGATGTCGGTGGCCTCCCACCTATTCCAACTGGCTCATTTTTGCAGTCTTTTCCCTAGTTTTTGGGTCCCTAACTTGTGGGGTCGTTTTGAGGCCCTAAACAGTGTTTTTTAGGGCTCGCCATAGTCAAAATGACCTTACATAAATAGCAGCAAAATGTATAGTCCTCGGATAGACCTTTCCAACGGGCTATCGTGTGCCTAAAACGGAGATCATATGAAAAAGTTACGACCCCGGGAAGTTGATGTACTAACTTACCCAAACAGGGCCCACATGACTTTTGGCGCTTCATCTCCTAGGGTTAGGTTTTTTGGATGTCTAGGGTTTTTGACATTCATGATTATTGTAAAAAATCCTTCAAAGCCTCATTGTAATCATCTTCTTGCGAATGAGCACAGTTGTCACATCTCTTCTCAGAGATAATCCGCCACCATTCTAGCAAGTTTGTTTCCACTGCATTTTACAGTTTCAGCTTATTTCCTTATTGAATAGAAACCAATTTTACTATATATATGTTATTTTGTGTTAAGCATATTTTTATAATAATATGTATTCATTTCGTTCTGCAAATATATTTCAGATCAGTGGTATCAGAGCGGTCTACTCCTTGTCGTTCTTAATGCTTGTCCCCAACGAGGTCAGGGTACAAAGAATTGGGTTTCGAGCTTGTTTCTCTTGAGGAAAAAAGCTCTTGCACGTCCAAACGACCTCTCATGGCATAAAAAAAKAAAGATGACGAGATAGGATATCCCTTCAAAATGTTGCTCGAGGAATCCCTCACGCAACAGAGGAACAATATGATGGATAGTTTTGCACAAATCCTTCGRCGGCTACCAATAGGCGACGCATCTTCCTCAAACGGAGGCGTCGCCCCCTTCAATGTACAAATCAACTTCGATATTCCTATATTTGAAGGTCGGATAGATGCATATGCGGTAGACAAATGGTTGAATCTGCTAGAAGGGTATTTCTCTATCCATAACTTCTCAAATAAAGAAAAGATTACTTTTGCACTCCTCAAAGTTGCTCCCCATGTCAAAGATTGGTGGGAAACTTTATGTAAGAAAAAATAAACAGAGGAACCCTCATTATTTACAGTCGCAGTCACCTGGGAGTCCTTCAGGGATGTTATTAAGGAACAATACTACTATGTTGGAAGTTATGACGACCTGTACACAAAATGGACCATGCTGCGACAGGAAAAAGACCAAGAGGTGCCCAAGTTCACAAATATATTCCATACCTTGCGCACCAAGCTAGGTATCAAATATTCTAAGCGACCTCTAGTGCTCAAGCGGTTTGCATAGATACATCCAGGCCGAAATGGAGTTTCTGGACATCTCATCCTTGGGCGCGGCCTACCGATATGTCGTCAGAATCGAGCAGAAGCTCAAAAAAAAGACGCAGCAATTTGGGCCTGGGAACCCCTCACAGCAAAAGCCAAGAAAAGGTGGCCCCAACCCGCAGAACAAAGGATAGAGCAAAGACAGACAGTCTCAAGACAACCAGTCCAGGCCGCAAGCAAAGGACACCAGAAAGACAAATAAATATACCGAGAAGTGGTGCGACATCCATAAGAGCCTCTGGCATAACACTGTTGATTGTCGCTCGAAGAAGTCGTTGGTGGCTGAGGTGAAAGCCTCTGAATTGGATGCAGGTTCCGACTCTAAGTCAAAACCAGAAAGGGGGAGATAGATCATTGACGCAAAACCCATTGTTATCGTTGCTACCACCAAGCTCCAGCCCAGTGAACCAGACGAGCTAGAGGAAGGTGAGCGCCTTTTTTTTTCACAGATGTGGGTGAAGGGTACCCCGCTGCACTTCATAGTTTATAGCGGTATCCAAAAGAACCTCATATCAACAGAGGTTGTCAAGCGACTCACCCTTCCGACAATATCACACCTATAGCCCTACACCATCGCATGGCTCCGCCAAGGAAGAAACATCCACGTCAGCCAACAATGTCGCCTGTCATATGGCATCAAGCCCTTCAAAGATGAGGTATTGTGTGATGTTGCCCCTCTCAAAGTTTGTAATGTTATTTTGGGCCAACCATATTTATGGAAATGTCATGTTGTATATGAGTTTAGGCCTCGCAATGTTATTATTACTTTGAACACGAAATTGTACAGGATACCCGAGGCAGTCCCACCCAGTGTTATTTCCTTTATCTCTGCCAAGCAATGCAGAAAGGTCATCTCTTAGACATGGAAGTTTGTCTTCTTCATGATTCTCTCTCAGAATGAGTGAAAGATCGCAGCCACATCCAGGGTCTCTGTAGTCGAACTCTCCACACATCAAAAGCAAGTGGATAAGGTCGTGGAAGAATACTCAGATATCTTCTCCTCACCTACCAAGGTACCTCTGCACTGTCAGGTCAAGCACCCCATCGATCTAACCCCCAATGCACCGTTGCCCAATGGGCCAGTCTACCGCCGCTCTCTGTTAGAGAATGAGGAGATCAAGTGACAGATACAAGAACTGCTCCACAAGGGGCACATACATCCCATCTCATCACCTTTTGGGAGCCCAATCGTGCTGGTACAGAAGAAAGATGGAACCTGACGACTCTGCATTGATTATCGGGCCATGAATAAAATCACAGTCAAAAATCGGTACCCAATTCCTCGAATCGACGACCTCCTTGATCATCTCACGGGGGCCAAATACTTCAGTAAGATTGATCTGAAGTCTGGCTACCACCAGGTCTCGATAGAACAGACAGATGTATGGATGACCGCCTTCAAATCAAAGGAAGGTCTTTTTGAATGCTTGGTCATGCCCTTTGGTTTGACAAATTCTCCAACCACTTTCATGAGGATGATGGACGATATCTTGCGACCATTCACCAATAATTTTGTAGTGGTGTATTTCGATGACATCCTCATTTACAGCAAGACTTGGGCAGAACACTTGCAGCATATTCAGCAGGTTTTGCACACCCTGCGGCAGCACCAACTCTACGCCAACTTGAAAAAATGATCCTTCGACATGGACAGGGTTCATTACATGGGCTACATCGTTGATCATCATGGCGTACATGTGGATCCAACCAAAATCCAAGTCATACGTGACTGGCTAGCCCCAACCACACTCACTGAGCTTCGGAGCTTCGGAGCTTCTTGGGCCTTGCCAATTTCTACCGCAAGTTAGTGTTGGGATTCTCCCATATTGCATGGGCCCTCAACCAAGTAACCATGGATGTTGCTAAGGCGAAATTTGTGTGGGGCCAGTCCCAACAACAAGCATTCGATGATTTGAAGCAATGCTTGTGTTCAGCCCTAGTACTTTCACTACAGAACCTGCAGCATCCCTTTGAGGTCGAGATAGATTCTTCAAACTATGTTCTGGGTGTCGTTCTCACTCAGCACGGCCACCCCGTGGCCTATCATAGTGAGACACTATCAGATGTTGTCCATAAGTACCCTACTTACAAAAAAGAAATGTACTCCATTGTGCAAGCCTGCCGCCAGTTGAGACATTACATTCTTGGGAAGGAGACAGTCATCCACATTGATCATAATCCACTACAGTTCATGCAGACACAAGGAAAATTGTAGAATGATTGCCATCAGAAGTGGTCCACGTACTTGCAACAATTCCACCTCAACATCAAGTATAAAACGGGAAGCACCAACTGCGTCGTTGATTGCCTCAGTAGACCGCCAGTCGCGGCACTCACCACGGTGCTAGACTCATGTTTCCATGACACCTATGGATGGCCCCAACTCTATAAGACTGACCCGGGCTTCGCCACCACCTACCAAATGTTGGACGCAAACGCAGTTGTCGCTAATTTCCATCTTCAGGACGGGTTGTTGTGCCATCTGGGCCATATCTTTGTTCCATCAAGAGAACGAGAAAAAATTATCTGGGAAGCCCACTACAATATGGGGGCAGGACACTTCGGCGTTGAAAAGATAGTGGCAATGTTGCAGAAACATTTCTACTGGTCGAAACTTCGACAAGAGGTCAGCAAGTATATCAGGTCATGCACTGCCTGTGTGATTGCCAAACCGGCCACTAAGAAACAGGGCATGTACACCCCTTTGCCTACTCTTGACATGCCATGGGAATCCATCTCAATGGACTACATGTCGGGTCTCCCATCCACCAAGCGGGGCAATGACTGTGTTTTTGTGGTTGTGGATCGCTTTTCTAAGATGGCGATTATGGTCACCTGCAAGAAGAGCATCACAGCAGAGGGCACTGCCAAGTTCTTCTTTGAACGCGTCTGGGGACATTTTGGAATCGCATAAACCATTGTCTCAGATCGGGATAGTCGATTTCTCATCACATTCTGGTCAAGCCTCTAATCACTGCTGGAAACCAAGCTCACCAAATCCACAGCCTTCCACCCCCAGACAGATGGTCAAACCAAGGTCGTAAATCGAATGATCATGCATATCCTGCGCATGTAAGTTTTAAACCTGTGAAGTAAAGCAATGCATATAGATTCTTAAGCAATACAGAAATTAATCAATGGCTCATACACAAAGTACACAGAGATTTTTACCGGAAACCCTCA
>SNQJ01S0013067.1:105646-130605 GCA_010110895.2 Picea sitchensis | reverse complement strand
TATCGAATTTCACCATTCGCCATACAATATATACAATGTTTTTAGGTATTCCATAGATACCAAGACCCTAATCCCTTAATCCAGGATTAATTTACAAATCAACTAAAAATAGCAAAATCCGCTAAAAATAGCAAAAACCGCCCAAAAAAAAATTCGAGGCGCTACCCCGAACCCCGACGGCCCCGGGCTACCGCCCGGTGCCGAACGCTACGCGTAACCAGGGGGGGGCATACCTGCCCCCCCTTGGGACCCCCCTAAGAAAGCGCCCGGTGCACACGGCAGAGCTCTAGGTGAAGGGATCGTCAGACACAGTTGTCGTATCTGACGCACCCACACACACACACATGCAAAGAATATAACACATACCCAACAACGCATGTATAATTCCAAGAACCCTCGCACATGGGATGAGAGTCTCCCCTATGTTTAGCATAGCTACAACCAAGCCCTGCATAGCTCAATCGACCACAACCACTTTCAGGTGGGGTTGGGATTCCAACCATTGGATCCCATAGATTTTGCACTACCCCTTACGCTCATCTCAACCGACTCATCTCCTGCTCCAACTAAAGTTGGCAAAGCCACATGCGCCAACAAGCTCAGTATATCCTACAGAAGTCCAATGACAAGTAAAAGCAATGCCATAATCAACACAAGGTGCCACATAAGTTTCAGGTGGGCGACAAAGTTTGGTTTCACTTGCAGAAAGAGCGCCTTACAGGACCCTATCGGAAGCTTCCCCCACTCTGTTATGGGTCATACACCATCACCAAGGTTGTGAGTGATAATGATTTCGAGCTCAACATTCCTCATTTTCTTGGCTTGCACCCAGTGTTCAACGTGGATATCCTTTGACCGTATTTCCCACCATTATTGGACACCTCAGAGATAGAAAAACAGCTAAAACCAATAGAGCTCAACCCCGACTGTATACAACAGGAATCTAGTGATCATATTGTGGACAAACAAATCAAGGGAACTCGCCAGCAAAAGATCCAGCTTTATCGAGTTGTCAAAGCAGGGCAGCTCCTGCACCAAGGCAAGTGGCTCACCCGGGGCCAAATTCAGTAGAAATTTCCTCATCTTATGGGGGAACTCAACTCAATGGAGACCATTGCTTCCTAAGGAGGGAGGATTGATCCAGATGGATGTCGGTGGTCTCCCACCTATTCCAACTGGATCATTTTGCCAGTTTTTTCCCTAGTTTTCGGGTCCCTGACTTGCGAGGCCATTTTGAGGCCCTAAACAGCGTTTTTTAGGATCCGTCGCGATCAAATTGACTTTTGATAGATAGCAACAAAATGTGTATTCCTCGGATAGACCTTTCCAACGGGCTATTGTGCGCCTAAAACGGAGATCATATGCAAAAGTTACGACACCGGGAAGTTGATGTACTAACTTACCCAAACGAGGCCCACATGACTTTTGGCGCTTCATCTCCTAGGGTTAGGTTTTTTGGATGTCTAGGGTTTTTGACATTCCTATTTATTGTAAAAAGGCCTTCAAAGCCTCATTGTAATCATATTCTTGTGAATGAGTGCAACCATCACTTCTCTTCTCAGAGATAAGCCGCCACCATTCTAGCAAGCTTGTTTTCACTGCATTTTACAGTTTCAGTTTATTTCCTTATTGAATAGAAACCATTGTTATTGTATATCTATTATTTTGTGTTAAGCATCTTTTGATAATAATATGTATTCATTTCATTATGCAAATATATTCTGAATCACTATAGCTCCAGTTGATGTTCCCAGAGATATTGCAGTAGGTCGGAAGAGACCTACATGGGCTCATCAGACTCCGCAAGAGGCAGAAGGATATGGAGCTCCTCGTGGTACCTTCTGAGTGAGAAAGAGACCTCGGAGATATTCATGTTATGCCGCAGCTATGAGCCTATTGAGATCAATTCCCGCTTCTGAAATCTCCCTCCCCTTTTCTATTTTCCCAACTTCTTTTGTCCATTTCTTTTCCCTCTTCTATACTTACCCAAATTCCCCTTTTCTTTTTTCCCTTATATTCACCCTTTCTATTTACGATACTTAGTCGTTTTTCCAAAATGGCGGGTTCGCGAGTTGGTGGACTTGCAGATCCTCATCTCCATCCACACTCTCACATCATGAGTCCGACCGACCGCAACATTATCATATACTTAGTCATTTCTGCAATCGTAGGTTGGCGGGTTTCAAGCTTTCATATCCCTTGTTATGTGGCATGCATTTTGTACCTGTTATCGCACGGTCTGTAGCTAGGAAGAAAGGCTATAAAGAAGAAGGCCAAACTGGCGTAACAGGAACCTATCCCACCCAATGTCACCATAATGGGGAGTTTATTTCTCTTTAGGGAGGTGAAGTCCAAGGGAGACGTCCTCGGTGACCTGGGGTTTTGAAGAGGCTAAAGGATAATTAGACAATAACAAGTTTCCCCCTTCACAGATCACCACCAAAACAGATAGTCTGGCTTATAGCCAACAAAGATAACCAAGTAGAATCCTTGCCCGAGAACAAAGCAACAATAAACTGATATATACAAGCTTTGGTTAGTACTTCATATGTGTCAACGACTATCTGATATTCAATTTAAGCAATTTGAAAGTAAATGTTGACAAAGTCAATGTTTACAAAATAGCAATAAAATAATGTCACTTCCCCAATAAATGCTAGAACGATATGGCATTCAATGTAATAAACCAACACTTTACTCAATTTATGCTTAAAACCACATTCAATTGCTCACAAGATGAAACGTTGTTGCAATAAATATGAAATGTCCAATAATGACGTCAGCAACTTAGGGTTAGTAAGGTTCACTAGAGCTAGGGTTAGTGTAGTTAGGGTTTCACTTCAAAAGCTTTGAGAGAGTTTAGATCAAGTTCTACTTCAACGTTTGAGGTCTTATATTAGTGCCTTAGGGTTTAATGGAGTCATAAGTGAAGGACGCACAGGTTGAAGGAGGCAAGATTTCAAGGACTAGAGGGAAAAGTTTTGAAGTGTTGCTAAAGCAAGCCCTCAGAATCAAAACCCTAGGGGAGAGAGACTCACTATGGTGTTGCTAAAGCAAGGCCTCGTGCTCACTCCTCCTTCCCGGCAAACGGCTAGCTCAGATGAAGCACAAAATCAAGACAAGAAGGCTTAATGAGGGAGAGTGTTGCTACAGCAAGGCTCTTTCATCAAACCCTAAAAGAAAAATGGCCCTAAGTGTAGATAACCTAGCCCTGGGACGTCTTCTTCCTCTTGGATTTTAAATGGTACGGCTAACAAAGGGGAAAGAGAGACAAGGAGTGTAGCTACAGCTAGGCTCTCTTTCTCTCCTTCAATGGCTGAAAGTTTCTCCATCAGGGGACATGAGACAAGGACCTACTTGTGTGCTTGTCACCTAAGGTTTTGATTCAGCAAAATAAATAAACATATGCAAGAAATTAGACTACAACCATTCATTCAAGAAGTTTTACAAAAAAATACTTACAATTCATCACAAAATAACCATGCAAACCCTAGTTGTAAAACCTTCCTTCAAGAGAAACACCATACAATGCCAAAATTTGTCTTCCTTCAACAAGTGTGCCTCACTAGATCAGCCAAAACCCTAGAATAGGGTGCAAATTTCAGACCTCACCAAGTGGTGAGTGAAAGATGATGACTAAAATGAGAGTGAAAACCCTCAATATATACTGTATCAACGACCTAATTTACTTTTTAGGTCATAAAAAGGCCGACAAGGCCATAATACCAAAACAATAATGTTTTTACATTAAATTGTCAAACTAAAATCTAATCAAGCAAAAAGGTAAGATGTTGCCCCTTTCTAGGGTGACGTTAGCCCCTAATAGGGCAAATGCAGCATCCTAAAGTGAGACGTTAGCCCTCCTTGGGCTCCTTCAATCTGCCACACATGCCAACTGCCCTGTCAATCTGCCAACATGCTCATGATGACGTCATAAGCCTCCTGGTGACGTCCTAGATCATCTAGAGCCAACGTCCCACTAAAAATGGGTCAATCCCCCTAGGTCCAGTTGTGTCGGGGTGCCTCTGGTGGAATGTCCTCTTCTTCTCCGGTGCAAAGTCTCTGATCAACCTATGCCCTGTCTCTGCCCCCTGATGGGGTCTCAGCATCCATCTAGTGGGTTATTCAACCCCATGGAGGTCTGAACTGATCATCTCCCCATGTGTACCGGTCCAAATGGTGTATGTCCATCGGGTATGGTCCTGCACATCAAAGGCTACGCCCTCCATGGGCTCATCAGTCACAGGGATCATAGCAATGTCAATCACATTTCATCATTAATATTATTAAACACATGCATAAAATCCCTAATACATCAATTGACAGCTCAAAGACGTTACACAAACCCACAATACAAGTCTGGGAAAAGGACAAGCGTCCTATTGGGCTAGTGTCCACAGGAAAAGGAAAGTTCCCAGAGAGACCTCATCCAAGCCATGCAAGTGGGTGGTATGGTCAGGGGATGTCCAAGCATGTGGGTGCAATGATGGCCAAGGGTGCAAAGATGTTACTTGTGGGTGCCTTCGTAGAAGGCGAGCTATCCCTGTCATGGATGCATTTTTTCCAAGCCCATTCTTGCCTTTATTCTTTTTATTCTTTTTATTTGTTTTTTTTTTGTTCAAAAGCTAATCAGGGGACACTGCCTTGACATGGTGACCAGAGCTGACAGTGTTACCCAAAAGTACTTTCACAGAAATGTGAAGGTTGGTTCGTGATGAGACCCCCTTTTCCTTGGCCATGCAACCAAGAGTCACTACCCTGGCGTGGTAACCAGTTGATGGCAATGTCATACTGCTGGTACCCATGGACCTAATAGGCTGGCTCGCGATGAGACCCCCTATCCTCTGACTAGGTCTTGTCTTATTATTTTTCCGGGTCCCTCTTGTTTCTTGTTGAGAAGCCCTTTATTGCTTTCTCGGGGATCCCTGGGCAAAGCATCTCGAGGTTTATTCTTAGGATTTTATCTTTTACCAGCTTGCTTTTACCTTCTGGGCCTTTAGCCCCTTCTTCCCACGAGGTAAGGTGGAATCCTGAAAATAGGTCAACCCAATGCCCGGACAAGGGGAATGGGATAGGTGAGCGGAAAACAAGATGTAAGAGTGGTGCTATGATGGGAGCGGACGATGGCTTTTGAGAAATCCCCCAAGTGGCAAACCAAAACCTACAGACACAGGCTTGCTAGGGCACCCTGTCAATCCCCCCAAACATGGTCAAGTGGGAAAATGTAAGATCCAAGCAGTTGTTAGAGATAAAAGGAATCAGATGCATATCTTTAAAGGTTTTAATGATCAAAGGTGACACATACCATGATACCTGGACCAATTACCTCATGGAGCAAGAACCTCTTCTGATATAGGACCAAGCCGATGGTGATGGATGTTGTTGTTGCTGACAAGACAAAGACAATGGAAGAAGAAAAGGTGGGCCCTCTAGGGCCATGCTCAGATCAATCCTGCTCTTGGTACTCCATGTCTAGGACCTGTGGGCCTCGAGACATGATCTCCTAGTTATCCCTAAAAAAGTGGCGATAACAGTGCCCAAACGATCTGTGATTTACATTTTGACCATTGGACTCCCCAAGCTCCTAAGTATCTCATCTCTCCTATATTGAGTCCGACCAACCGCGTTACAAGACTTAGCCAGTTCTCAACCTTCTGCAACGACGGGTTCGTGGGTTCCCGTGTTGGCGGGTTCACAAAATTCCCAAATGTTATTTGCTCTCGTCCGTCCCCGCCACCTTCGCACATTTCCCAATACGCATTTAGTATGGTTTAATGCTAATAATTCATCATGCAGGTCCCGTAAAGATTGTCATTAATAGGCGAAGGTCTTGAGGAGATTCTTATTAAACCGCATTAAATCACGATTTGCGGAAGATTATATTATATCTCTCAAGCACTCATTTCAAATATTATTTGGATCAAAAGAACGCTCTCGTCAACTTATAGCAGCAGCAGTTCTGCGGAGATACTTTGAACATTTTTGGAAGAGAGGACAAAAACTTTCAGTGGTCTAGAGCATACTCTTATTATTCATCCCCTTCTACTCAGAAAAAAATAATTTGGACGTCTGGAATTGCTCGTGCAAGATGTGTTCCTAAATTTTTTGATTGCAAGGAATTGGTTGCATGGTGCGCTGAGAAGTATATACCAAGTCAGCGGATGATTCAACTCCAAGACCATTCTCTCGTCTCTCTTTCGCCTCAAGTGTTCCGTAAAATGCTAAAACTCCCAGAGCCAAGACTCACCTTCAAAGGTGAAGATTGCAGGGACTTCTTGAAAAAACATGACAACGGCCTGGATCTCTTACCTGAATTCTTGGAGAATCTTGTGGCCATCCCTGAAGATATTACCAGATTGCAGGTCAACTTGTTCAAAAACCCATTTCGGGAAATTGGTTGGTTATTTACCAGAGTTACGGGCCAAGAAAATACTGCCAGTATTTCCCGTATGATTCTTTACATCTTATATTTTACTGTCAAGGAGCGGGCCATTTTCAATTGGGGGAAGTTGATTTGCATTGCAATCTCTTCCCAATTATCTCAGTATAAAAATGATAAGAAATTTTGTATGTCTTCTTATTTGGTTTTTGCAATAGCGCATTGTTGTCAATTTCCTAAATTGTTTATATGCAAGAAGGTGAATTGTGAATTTGACCATGTGATCTTTTGGTACCAAGCGTTATAGAGGCACAAAGATTCCCTGCATTTTTATGAATTTTTCAACGACTTTGTCTCAGTTCTTAAAAGATTGTTGTTTGGAAAAGATACCCCAAAAATATCTGCTCAGGCTAGTAAATTCCTAGATAAAAAGGGGACTCTAGAGCAGATGGAAAATTACAATGTTATCAGGATTTTAGGTTCTAAGGAAAATCCCTCATTTCTACCATGCCATATATCCGACAGAATGTTTGTTACAGAAGTTGCAAGGCAATATAACTTTTGGCTGCACTTTTTTCATGAAAAACGAAAAAAGCAATCCATACCTTTGCCTTGGAAAATTGGGGATTTTGTA
This sequence comes from Picea sitchensis, assembly GCA_010110895.2. Classification (NCBI taxonomy): domain Eukaryota; kingdom Viridiplantae; phylum Streptophyta; class Pinopsida; order Pinales; family Pinaceae; genus Picea; species Picea sitchensis. Next base: position 123,592 of record SNQJ01S0013067.1, on the reverse strand, counting down.
TTCAGAAGTATGAACAAAATTGATGAGTTTGCAAACCACTTCCACAACTTGAATCTCAAGTATGATGAAAATATTAGAGGGTTTGACCCTAACGGAATCTTTGTGTACCATATGTTAACTGTGGGTTTTAGCAATTCATTTATCCACATTGTTCTAGGAGAAGAAGAAGATAATAACCTGGGAAATCCTACCCACACTACTGACAACTTAGAGACGGCACTCAGTACAAATGAATTGTAAAAACAGAGAGGAAAGGGTCCCAGCGAGAAGAGTTCCCAGTGCCCAAATGTTACTCCTAAGACTACAACACCTCAGAGCAGTGCTCCAGCTGCCCACCCATCTAAAAAATTAATCAACAGTAGTTCAGGCGGAGGAGGAGATAAGAACCCCTCTCCAGGAAAAATTGAAAGCTCGCATAAACTTCCTCTGAGGAAGAATATTGTACAAGAGGAAGAAGAGCATCGCATTGAAAGTGACATCAATAACTTCTCCCTCGAAGATATGGAGCTCGAGGCTAACATTAAGAAGATGTTTCCTAACATTGATCAACCAGGAGGCATGGCCCACCATAATCAGTCATTGGAAATTGTTGAGAATGAGATATTTGATGAAGAAGAATCATTTGTATTTCAGAGCATTCTCTTTGATAGTGAATCTAAGAAATTAATTATTGAGAAGAGTGATGCGAAGAATAAAAAGGGGAAATCTTGTTCAGAGGTTAAACTAAGAAATATGTGGCCTTCCCAAATTTCCAGAATCCATAAAGCAACTGGCAATGCATTGGACGATTCCATTGGTGGTCTCAAAGCGGAAAATATAAAGTTAAAGGAAAGGATTAAGGAACTGGAAGAGACTTTGATGCCTCTTCCACTCCTTTCCACCCCTTTGGAAATTGTCGGACCCGCCACGCCCGCAGCCAAAATAAAAGGATTCTCAAGCTTACTCACATCAACCAGGAGCTATGTGGAAAATAATATCAAGAAAAGAATGGCACTGATTACAGAAGCTTGGGAAATTTCAAAGAGAATGATTTATTTTGGCTCGAGGGTGCACGCCTTCCATGAGTGTCTACAGGCCGACCTAAAATATGAAGAAGGTTTCTACCTTGATTCCATGGTACCCTTTGGTATTAAAGTTTCCAACATGTCAAAGATAAAGAGAAGAGAGGAGGACCTTCCCTCTCCAAGTCGGATCAAGAAGTTGAATGCCTGCTAGAAAGAGAAAATAAAGAACTTGAATAACATCGTTCAGGCGTGCAGTCAAGCCATAACACGGAGAGAAGAGCTATCCAAAAAGCTCACGGAGGTGGACCTAGCCAGAAGCGCTAACGAAGTCCAAGATCCCAAGTTGATCCTCAACTCGATCCTAACAAAACAACAGTTCGATGAGCAAGTTGAGATTATTAAAGGATTGGCAATTGAAAAATTTAATGGCATAATTGAATATGATGAGAACGCCATAGATAACTGGCTAGTGGATTACTCCGTAAAAAATCAGGATATTGAAGAAGTATTACATGGCATTTCCATTCATCTCCGAGACTTGGAAGGTCAGTTGTTCAATATTAAAATTCGGCATGAAATCAGTGTGGCACCTATGAAAAGTTACATCAAAAAATGGTTCAAGAAGGCTATCGATAAACTGACAAATGAAGGACAAGAAGCAGTTGAGACGGTTCCTATAACCGTTGATGAAAACGATAAAAGGACATCACCGAGCAAATGAACACACGAGCGACCATCATACTAAGTTTGCGTTGATCACATCCTTATTTTCTTTATCAAGTCCTTCATCCAGTTATTCCACCTCTTTCACTAAAAAGGTTTAATCGAAGACTAATAACTCATTTTCTTTCTTCTTACCAGGTCTTGTTGATCCTTCTATCGCCCACCGTCTTCCTTCTAAAAGCTTATTTCTTGTATTTATTTGCTTTATGGTCCGCACGAGCCCCAATCCCAGTCTTTAAGACAAGCGCATTTACAATTTCAAGAATATGTAACAAACTATATATTTTTTGAAATTTCAAGAGAACTAGTTTGGGAACAATCTCGACTGTGCTTTGTAACCCTGTTTTCACAATATAAAGTATTTGAGGTTGATCTATCATTATCTTTATTTGAGCTGCCCACGTGTCCACTCTGTTAAAATTCTCTTATGCATGGGGATCATCTTTTTATTTTATGTGATCAGAAATCTTTATCCCAAACTATGATGGATGTGAGGAAATTTTGCTTATTGGTTTTCAATATACGAAATGTGTAATTCCTGGTCCTTTCTCAGAAACCTTCTTTAAAAAGAAAACAAAAAACATTTTCCTTTCATCTATTTGCATTTTTTTATGTTTGTTTGATTACCACGACGGACTTCTATCAAGTCACACATTCTGAATATTTGAAGATCTCAAGAAAATCTAAAGAGGAGTCCACCTCTATAAAAACGCAGGGGGATTTACATCCTCGTGAGGTTGTCGTTTCGGTACTAACGGATTCAAACGTCAACAGAGCCACATCATTCATTTTGAGTCTTCATGTTATGAGGAGGCAACTAGTCATCCAGTATGGAGAGATGTCATGATGGAGGAGTATCAATCCATCATGAAGAATGATGTGTGGGATATTGTTCTGAGACCTAAGGGGAAGTCTGTATTGACTTCCAAATGGATCTACAAGATTAAACACACAGTTGACGGGAGCATCGAGAGGCACAAAATGAGATTTGTTGTTAGAGGATTCTCTCGGGTGGAGGGAATCGATTATGAGGAGACATTTGCTCCTATTGCTCGATACACTTCTATCCGGATGATTATTTCCCCTACAACATTCATGTGTTGGAGAGTACATCATATGGATGTAAAGACAACATTTCTCAATGGAGAGATTGAGGAAGAAGGATACATCGAGTAGCCAGATGGTTTTGTGATACATGAGAAAGAGTCTCATCTGTGCCAGTTGAAGAAGGCCTTGTATGGACTCAAGCAGCCACCTCAAGCTTGGTATGCGAGGATTGATGGACACTTGATGATTTTGGGCTTCAGCAAAAGTGTTGTCGATCCCAGCGTGTACTACAAGACTGTTAATGGTGAGTCCCTAATTTTGGTCTTCTACGTTGATGATTTATTCCTCACCGGTACAGAGAGCCTTATTGATGAATGCAAGTATGTGTTGGCCTCTAAGTTTGAGATGAAGAACCTTGGTATGATGCACTACTTCTTGGGACTAGAGGTGTGGCAGAGAACTGATGAGATCTTCCTGAGTCAGGGGAAGTACACAGTGGAGATATTGAAGAAGTTTGGGATGTTGAACTTGAAGCCCGTGGCTACACCAATAGTGACAAATCTGAAGAAACCAAGTCTGTTTTCTTCTTATTCTGACGAAATTGATCTGACTCTGTACAGACAACTGATTGGATCATTGATGTATATGGTTAACACCAGACCAAATATTTGTTATGTAGTGAGTACACTTAGCCATTTTATGAGTCAACGAAAACAGACACACTGGATTGTTGTGAAGCATGTGTTGAGATACCTGTGAGTCACAGTTGGACATGGTCTGAGATATACTTCCAGTATTGACATGAGATCACAGGGACATACTGACTCTGATTGGGTAGGGAGCGCAATGGACAGGAAGAGCACCTCTGGGTGTTGCTCCACTTTGGGATATGCCATGGTTTCCTAGTGTAGCAGGAAACAGACTTATGTGGCCTTGAGCATCGCAAAAGCAGAGTACATTGCATTGAGTGTGGCAGTCTACAAAGCAGTGTGGGTTCGCAAGCTCCTTGTAGATTTATTTGGACATGTGTTGGATTCCACTGTTATTCTGAGACATGGTGCAGAGGAAGGAAGTGTTAGCGCTAGAAGTTGTTCCTAGATTGCCTTAAGAACAAGCCTAGCACATCTCAGAATCAAATTGATTTGATTGGAATGTAGTGGATCAAGAAGAAGAAAACAAGAAAGAGGAAAGACAATAAGCTATTGTAGATCAGTGATGGACCGTTGGGTTATGGAGTCAAGCAAACACCATGCTCATTAAATGCAATCAATCTGCATATCAGATAAAGGGTTTATATAATAATGGATAGAAGAAGGGAAAAAATAACAAAAAGCAGAACATTCACAAGGCAAAGATCCTCTCTGCATAAATGAATTCAAGGTACTTGAATGTAAACAGTGACTAATAGGCAAGACACATTAGATGCTCAAGAATCCATTAATCAAAGACAACCTTGATCCTCAAGGTATACGATTTATTCAAGTAAGAAGACAAATTAGAATGAAAACAAAGAACACAATCTGATAACACATATATTATGAACCTTCAATAACATAAATGCTTACAGCCAAAATGCCTCTCAAGTTACAATGATAGCAGCTAAAAAATGTCTCCTACAACTTTCTTACAACCCCTCGGACTCAAAAAAAAAAAACTTTTCCGGTCTCAGGACCCCGTCTTCTACATTTCAAAAACATAACTTAAATACAAACTTCATAACTCTATCTATTCCTATTTTTGCTAAAAAATAAAATCAAATTAAAACAAACGTGATTTGCAAAAATCTTGAATTGTTGGAGTTTGGAGTTTCGAATTGCTGAGGATGCTAAAGTTAGAATGATTTTCATGCTAAAAATCTGCCACGTGAAATCTGGAACTGCCTCTTGGAATATGGATTTGATCTTTATCTCTTGACTAACTGCCACATGCCTTTGACTGTTGATCTCTCTCCAAAATATCCCTTTTCCCATCAATGTTTCTAGGAAATGTGTGCTCAGTTAATGATGAGTTACCAGGAACATGTGAGTGGCATCATTCTTTCCCAAAAGAAGAGTTTTTGTCCCTAGTAGTACCTGAACTTTTCCACATTGAAGTTGTTGGTTTTAGAATCAAAGAGTGTTGCTCCCCTCTCTGAGTGTGAGGTCTAGTAATGCATCATCATTGCCAACCTCGATACAGGCAATTGGTACAGATACAGGTAGACTTCCAGAAGTTGCTACCTCACAAATTATGCTTATAGAATCCAAAAAAATAACAACATTTGGCAGATGTGCTGGAATAACATTCTTGATCGAGACGCAGATGAGATCCACCGCGTTGCAATCAGCAAAATAAGAATCTACTTCAACATGTTGAACTATCTCAAGTTTTCTTCTCCATCTCTTGCCAGGGACATAGAGGCCTTCCAAACCACAATGAACAGAAAATATTTGTGGCTCTAAGGATGCACCTCGAAAAGATAGGAGCCCCACTTCCAACTTCTTTTGTTTTAACAAAATTTTGTGACAACAATCGATCCCAGTCTTCTAAAGTAAAGTTTGCACTAGAATTGGAAGGAGAAGGACTAGGTGCCAAAGTTGAGTTACCCTGTGGAAGTGAGCCCATTGAGTAGCTTCGATGGTGTCCAATTGAGAACAAAGAAGATGTAGATGTGCCAGAAACGGATATCCTCTGAGGTGAGTTTCCATCAAATGAACTAGAGCTTAAAGACAATGGTGATAAAGCAGGAACATGAGGAGGTAGAGGTCGATCTAAAGGAAGCAACCACTGAAGAAGTTCTTTGCATGGATCCTGTGAATCCTTGTCATTATTTTGTTGAAGTTGAGATCTATCACCTCCGTTGAGTGTTGGGCTTGAACTACTAGTCTGATCATTCTCAAACTGAATAACTTCAAGCATGGCATCTTGAGTAATATCATTCGCCACTGTGACTTGCAAAACCACCACAATATCTCCATTTGAAAGTGAGCAACATGTGACTACATTTCTTGCCACTCCACCAGTTGCACTGGGATCAAACTTTCCCCCTTCTATTATAGTAGACAAGAACTTATGCCTCTCTGAAAACTTTGCCATTTCCCAACCTTAGACGATAATAAGCTTCATGGTAATCATACATCTGGACAACTGGCGTTCTAAGCCCTGTTTCTTTTGGCTTCCTGTCGTTGAATTTGGCAAGGTTTAGAGCTGCGTTTTTTGTTTTTTATTTTTGCATTGTGGGATATATCCCACATCTGTCGAGAAAACAATACTTGTATGTGTTTATATGTGTCAACGCTCTCCACCTATATCAACGCGTTGAGCACATAGTTACCCCTCTTGGGCTTCTCCTCCATGTGATTTGGCACTTGTGCGCTAGGGTCTGATTTGTATGTTGTGTTGATGTCAGGTGCTTGGCTTGATTGTTGTGGACTTGGACTTCGGTGCTTGATGGACTTAATTGGGCCTGTGGACCCAATAATTTTAATAAATAGAACATATGACCCTGTAATAAGCTCGAGAATACATTTTTGGCTTAAAATCCAAAAATTCATAAATTTTTAATCATAAGAAGACCCAAGTCTAAATTGGCTATAAGGCCAAAATATTTTGTCCAATGTTTAATAAAATGATAACAACATATAAGATTTCACCCATTTTTTGGTAAAACTTGACCAAAACATGTTAATCTCGAGCATCTCCTGCCAAGATTTGATGATAGCGCTACCAGAAGTTCCTGCAGCGGAATTTTTCCTTTGAACTTGCTCAAGACAGAAAGAGTGCTAATAGGAAGTACTGGTGCAATACCTTCCTATAAATGAGCAAGTTGTTGATGTTCTTACCAAACCAGGACGAAGTTCGAGTACTTTTGTGACAGACTTGGCATGGCAAAGAATGCCTCCCTCACTAAGAGGGAGTGTTGATGTTTGCAGCTTCCTGAGACATTCTCCAAATCGTACTCCTCTGTGACTAAGTTGAGTTGATCTATGAGGACACTTATCCGAAAAGGGATAAGTGGGTTTGGGCTTATCCAAGAAGGGATAAATCTGTTGATCTATGAGGACACTTATCCGAGAAGGGATAGCCCAACGTCTCTTGTGAAGAGCATATGAGGACACGTCCCATGTGGAGAGCACATGAGGACATGTCAAGGGCGTTGACCTTGACGTCACACACTATGGGGAGTTGACCCTAGTGTTTCTAAAGGGAATAGCCTCTAGAAGTCCACATGGGAGTGCCATGTGTGACAGACATTCTCCAGATCGTACTCCTTTGCGAATTGAGTTGAGTTGATCTGTGAGGAGACTTATTCGAGAAGGGATAAGTGGGACACTTATCCAAGAAGGGGTAAGTGTGTTTGGACTTATAGCCCAACGTCCCTTGTGGAGAGCACATGAGGACATGTCAAAGGAGTTTACGTTGATGTCACACACTATGGGGAGTTAACCCTAGTGTTTCTAAAGGGAGTGACCTCTAGAATTCCACATGGAGTGCCATGTGTGACAAACCTTTTACTACTACAGTGGTTGTGTACCATTGGCAGTGATTGTGTGTCACTAGATAGTAGTTGTGTGCTACTAGCAATGGTTGTGTACCACTGGATAGTAGTTGTGTACTACTGTGGTAAGATACCTCCCTAGCTAAAAGGGAGTGTTGATGTTTCAACATCAGGCGGACCTTCTCCTAGATTGGGTTGCATACCAAGAGAGATAGGATACATTTATCATAAAAGTGCACTTGTGGTAAATGGGCCCAGGCATAGTCCTTCCTTGATCATGACAAGGAATAATATGGACTCGAGGTGCTTGAAGTGCTTTCCACGTGTCAATTAGCATCATGCTGACATTGACTCACAGGTGTGTACCTGTGGTGAAAGATCTTGGTGTGGTCTTTGTCCTAGTCATAGTGATTTGACAAGGAATGATAGACTCAAGATGCTATATGCTATTACATGCGGACCCAGAGTGAGTCTGATCTCAGAGAGTCAATTGGCTCAAAAAGGGAGAGTCATAGAAGGAGTTTCTCCTCGGTTCAGGTAGGAGAGATGTCTGCCAAGAATAACAAACAAGTGTCATGAGTCTAGGGTGAAGTTTGTATACTTCAGAGACAAGCTTGGCATGATGCAAAATGTCTCCCTCGTTGAGAGAGAGTGTTGATGTTTGGACAACATCGGGAAGACATTCTCTTAGATTAATAATTAATAATATAATTATTGATTATTAAATACTATATATAATAAGTAAATGATAATAATAAATAGTTATTGATTATCCAAGGGACGCATCCTTTCATGGATGGTCACCATATGTTCCCTATATATGGAACACTCATCATTGTAATAATATATCAATCATATCTCATATGAAGAAAAAAAACAACTTTGAACTTGATCCTCTTACATGAACATTTAATGTTTTCCCAACTAATCAATGTCAAGGGTAATCTATTTATATTACATTTATTATTTATTAGAGTAAAAGTGCAAATAGATATCACAAGCACTATTTTGTACAAGCTGAACTATTTTCATTTCCATTCATTGTTTAAAATATATCATATCCTATTAAAACAATAAGAATCCAATCAAAAGTCCAACATCACATTTAGAGTGCTAATTTTATTATTAGATTTGTAGGTCAGAATAACAAATGCAAGAAAACAAGTTTCTCCACTATTAACATATGACATTGTCTAACTGTTTTACGAAATGGTTTTTATCATTGGAATTTGGCGATATAAATTTGCACGAAATCACTATTTTGTTTAAAATCCATTTCTAGATGCAGAAATGGCTTCATCATGCTGAAAAAACACTGGGACACTCGGATTATACAGAAATAATCACTCAAATCTGTGGATCTAACAATTTCTCGTCGGATTTAGAGAAAATGTCTAATTCAATTATTTGTAAATTGTTACTTCACATCAATCCGATTCAAAGCCTTGATATGCTTTGGAAAACATTTTTGATAAATTTTGAAGCATTTTCTGTTACAACTATCACAATGACTACACCCGTTTCATAATCTATTGACCCAGCAGCTGACCGAGGAACTAGTGAATGCGCGGGCCGCTATAAATTAGATATCCAATAGCAGGGGAGCAAGAGACAGATAAGACAGGGCCTTCAACAGACTGGAGCTTCGGAAAATACAAGTTACCACACAAATCTTCGCTGTACGTCATTTTAAAGAACCAAGAGTCTCCTTATTAATGAGGTGCGGTGGGAGGTTTGGCCAAAGTCCTTTTGACCCAACTGTAGCTTGCAGCAATAGGCCTACGTTGTCTTCACCCAAACTTGCCTCCTCGGTCGGCTGTTGGGTCACTGCGCGTCAGAGTATAAACTCCCGGCTAGTGGAAGCACCGGCGTCACAGGAGCTGTGAATTTGTAGTCACTATTAAAGAAAAAATTTGCCCTTTCAAAGGCCACTTTAGTTTGAACAGATATTTAGGAAAGAAAATAGAGTTGCACCCCACATGTAGTCTTTAAATGTCAATAATCTACACAAGATATTGTTCAATATATTTAATGAGCCAACGTTGAAGAGCAATATATAAGAGACAAAACAGGTGTTTGGTATTTGTTGAAGAAACGAATTATTGATAAAAGGACATCATCACAAGGAATTCATTGAAACTGTTCATCACTTGAATTGCAATCATAACACATTTCAACAAATTTGGGAGGCAACAATAAAAAGTTTAGATTTCAATCATCGTGATTTAACATCGAATAATGGTGAAGGGAAATGAGCATGCACTAAAATTTATCCAATTATAGTCTGCATGAATTGTACCTATGACAATTCATAAAAGGGCCTTCGGCCGGAAGTGCAAAGTGTACAAGACCACTGCAAACCAGGAAAAGGAGGCAAAGGTGGATCCAAACAGAACGTATGGGTGGCTCTCTTTCCACAACGATAGCATCTCAAAAGGAGCTCCTCCGTATCTCTGCTGCCACATATGTTGCATTGTAAATTCTGTTAAACACATAGAAGGAAGCCGAGGTTAATTCTTACCATTTTGTTGAATAGGCAACTAGTTAAGAAGTATTGCAACAATTTGATTAGGTAGGGAATTCACCGTTGTGAGTTGTAAATCAGCTGCAATACCATTTTCACCAAGTACCATAAAGATATTATCATCTGAAAGCTCGGGCAGTGTCTGCGAAAAGATTTTCTGGTCATTTGAACTAGCATGATTTGTGACTGTAATAAAATCAAAGGATTTCAGACATAGAGGACAAGTAGGTTCCTTCTTCTTCTTGGACACCTGCAAAATAATTCGGGTCCAAAATATGGTTGGAAGTTGAATAAAAGTGTCCAAAATAAAAATATTTAAATGCAGAAAACTTGAAGTGGAAAGACCTAGGATGTACCTTTTCAACAGCCCATCTACGTATGCACTTAAAGCAGAAACGATGACCACATGATAGAACTCCCCTGGAAGAACTGGACTCTGTCCAACAGATTGCACAGGATATCTCACTTGCAGGATTGGAACCAGGCAGTCTTGGAACCAAAGGAATCTCAATATCAATTCCCATTTCCATGTCCATGCCTGATGTAGATTCATGGGGCTGAGCCTCATTGGAATTTTTAATATTTTCAGCTGGTGTACAATCTATAATTTCATTACAAGGGTTTGAAGAAGATGCTGCTTGGCCTTGTTTACCTTCAATCTCTAGATTTTTCAATTGGTTATTCCCCTCTTTATCCTCACCAGAATTACCAATCCTAGCTGGATTTTCCTTATTACCACAATCTGATATTTTAACTAGCCGTCGTTTTTTTATTCCTCTTTTGTCCATATTTTGCTTTGAGGTTGAAATTTCAGGAACTTCACCTTTGGCCTTATCAATGTATGCTTTGCCAGTCCGAACTATATTGGCATCATCCTGCAAGGGCCAGTTATAGAGGCAATCACCAAATAAAAATGTCAGCACAATGACAAATAAGAACACAAGAGAAATATAGCTTTGGGCTTCGTTCAAGAATGACACGCTTAGCTTTCTCACATGTGCATGGAGTTTTGTGTTTGCCATTTGCTTTTCAGCATCTTTATTCTTAATCTTCAAGCTTGGCCTGTCATTTTTTGTTATAATATTCTGGGGCAAAAATTTAAAATTATTAAGATTGAATTAATCAATAATGCTATTCAGATAGTATTCTTTTATGACCTTCAGAAATTTAAAAAAAAAAACATACCTCTTGATTATTTCTATATGTCAATGATTCCGCCAGTATCCGTGTCTCATCACAAGTCTTGTGCATTCGTGATGGTGATTCCCCGATGAGGATCGGTCTTGAACAATTGGGTAGCATGGCTGCCTGATCATGGGATGAAGGAATTTTTTTATTTCCAGTAATCTTTGCAACCACTGGAGGCTCCCATAATAGAGGCCCTACTTCTCGGCCGCTGCATTTTATCAAAAGTTTAAGTTCTTACTCATACAGAAAATCCACAGCAGCAAGAGTCATTCATTGTATTTCCCTAAGAAGAAAGATAACTACATCCATAAATTGTATTGGACTTCATCCGAGTCATCAAATAAACAGGCCAAACTAATATCATGCATCAAGATCACACCTTGCAGATAAATCAAGATTATAACTGTTTGAACATTTCACAGACATGAACAGAATAGATTTTTCAATAAGGAATTATTAGAGATGAAAGAAATGTATTTTCAGGCAGAACTGGATTTATAATTACATGTGCGAGCTGGTTCAGATGATGACCAGAATGCAATTGAAGCAGTTTTGGAAGAATGCAAATCTTTCAGATTGAATGGCTAACACTACAATATCATTTGTTTCTAAGCTGCAGATACAACACAAATGATTGCCTAGACCAGCTTATTTTGATGATGAATATTAGACAAAGTTAAATAACTCTAATTTGGAGAACTTTTGACCAAGCAAAATTCAACGGGTGATGGGAATTAGACAAAGCCAGAAAAAGCAAGTCAATCCGGCTGCAGCAGTGCAGGTGGCACATTAAAGGTTTCGAGGACAACAGTCGGCAATGCATTATTGGGAGAAACAACAGACACAACGGACTCATTGGAGGCTATAAACGAAGAATTAGAAAGTTTTGGTAAGTAATGAAAATTTCCCAACGGAGAGTGAGAAAGAATAGTCAAAGAGTGCATCAGAGGGCCCTGAGAACGAAGAAGCAGATCAGGAAATCCCATCTAAAGAGAAAGATACCGTTTGCATTCAAATGATATACAAAAACAGTGTTTGGGAGTATAAGGGTGACGATGGAAATTCAACAGACAAAGCCAAAACAGCCAGAAATAGAAAACCCTAGAATAGGATTGGTGGAACAATTGGATAAAATCAAAAAAGTGAAGCTGGATGAATGCGATTGGACAAGCCATTGGGAGAATTATTATGAATGGGGCAGAATAAACCCAAGAAAATTGGAGACAGGGAGATGAAGAAATTAAGTCATCTGGATTTCCAAAGCCCAAATACACAAAATTCAGAGTATGCCCCAGGTCTGCACCTTTAACTGATTGAAGGAAGAAGTTATGAAATTCATAACCTGTAGCTATCACGAGGGGAGAGTTTGGACAGTAAAGACAATGGTATCGATGTTGACATTTTTCGTAGCATTACATATTTGACAATATAGGGTCTGAAGGTCCCCACTGGATTGAAGGATACAGTTCCACTATTGGACAAAATTACAGGGAATGGAATTAAGAAGAAATATAAAGAGTTGCAGTTGAGTAAAGTTCCATAACTGTTTCGATGGTGGACGGCCACAGTTATTTCAATATGCCTCACAACCACAGGTCAGCTGTTTGATATGCCCCTACATGGTTAAATCGTTGATGAAAGAGTAAAAAAGGAACCGTTCAAAGTTCATCAGAGCACTTGGCCAATTTAATTAAACAAAATTGTTCAGACTGTCCAGAGAAAGGGAAACACCCTTAGATTCCCTTCCCTGTTTATATATGTAGTGATGCAGCAAATTCAACCTGAAGAGATTCCGAAACTTCCCACCATATAAACTAGCAGGAGCCCCTTGGCCTGGAAATATGCAGGTTTTTCAACCTCATGAGCCTGCCAAGGAATGAAAACTTTCCCCCATGAGTTAATCTTTGAATGGTTTGCAATACTGAAGAATCACGTAATCCAACTGATACTGGAGCCCCATGTCTGACAGACGCTTGACCCTAACACCATGCACATTCAACTTTGCTAGGCCATATGAAGGTGTGCTATAAAGATGGATCAGGAGGAGAACCTGAGGGGCTACATTATTATCTGATCGAGGAAGCCAGTTTTGCAGATATTTCTCAACAGGCAAGACATGTAATATCAGTCCCCCTAATTGTACAGATTGTTGAGGAAATGGATCTCACTAATCAACTGGTTATAGAAGAATAGCAGCCTGAGAATGAGCAAGTTTTATATGCTATGTCATTTCTTATATTTGCTTCTAGAAAGAGGTAGACTAAGATTCAAAAAATAAGGAAAAGGTTAGAAACTAAATATAGCAGAACCCCGATTGAAAAAGAAGAGGAGGAAGTGGACGATTATGTTAGTTGTCGATGCAGACATAACTAAGAAAAGCACAACAAACCATAACAGAATTCAAGCAATCAAAAAGAATACATAACACACTTATGTTAGGTATCGTATACCCTTAAAAAAACATCACTTGTATTCACAAAGAATAACTTGCTCATCCACCACTAAGCCTCATAGATCCTGGTTGAACGAAAAGAGTGATCAAAGTTAACTCTATCAAGGATCAATTTTTTACCACATCTTCCAAAGAAATATTTGCCACTAATTAAGGTGGACTCAATCATTGATCAAAGTCAATCAAGTCATACTAACTAATGGAAGGTAAAACTAATGTACAATTAAAAAACAATATTAAAAGTGATAAATCATTACTGTCCAACACCCCTTATAATGCGAGCCATGTTATCACACAAACCCCTGCTTTTTGGGATAAAATCCTAAAGCTCAAACAAGGCTTTGGTGTATAACTAAAAGGGAGGCCACTATCACCTCACCAACCCTCTTCTATACTTTAGGTCGGCTCTCCTTTGGCTCAAGGGGGGCTTCCTTCGGATAGGATTGCTGGGATTTTAGGCAATGAGTTCAAAGGTGATATGAAGAGTAAATTCCAGCAAAGCAGTTTTGAATGAACTAGGAAAATAAAGTGAATGGAAGGAGTAGAGAATAGTGTCTTTCCATTGGGCAATGGGGTCAAATCAAGGCTTATGTGGGAGGCTATCCTAATGATGGAAAGAGGACAATATGACTGAAACCCTCAAGCTATTTTCACTCTTTCCTTGCAATCCCAAATTCAGAAATATGGCCAAGGATATTACTAAACTAGATCACATCGAATACTTATGGAGATTATGGTCTCCCGAAACGAAATATAGGCAGTGTTCTACGGGGGGGATGCAGTGTGCCCACCACTTTCTGGAGGTGCCTAGGGAAACACTTCCCCATGTCCCCCTTTTGGGGAAAATCAGGGAAACGTTTCCCCACGTCCCCCTAAGGGAAAATCGGGGAAACGTTTCCCCACATCCCCCTTTTGGGGAAACTCAGGGAAATGTTTCCCCACCTCCCCCTTTTAGGGGAACTCGAGGAAACGTTTCCCTAGTGTGGGGGAATGTGTTTCCCTAAAAGAGGGGTGTCTAGGCATCCCACGCTCCCCCATCCCAGAAACTTGATGGAACATTGAATATAAGTGCATTCAACAAAATCTTGAGAAGCAAGGCAACATAGACAACATTCCAAAGATAACATAATAGAAAATGGAGAGCTCCTACCAAATTGTTACTCCATAAACATATGTCAAGCTACTTCAACAATAAGAGAAAAAGCAATAGAGATGTAAAAGATTCCTCACCCGCAAGATAATTTCATCGATCCTCCAAAAGTCTCCAATAGATATTTAGTTAGGCTCCAAGGAATTCTCCACAAATCCAACCATGAAAAATATTGAAGAGAACAAACCCTTATTATAGATTTGAGCACCATCTTCATTTACAATAAAATATGAATTGTTTTCCTAGATCCACTAATTCCCAAGGAATAACAATAAAATATCCCTCTCAACAACCTCCTTACTAAAAGTAGCAATGAATTATTGAGATCCACAATTTCCTCTAAGAAAATGCAATACAATATGTTAGGAAAACAATACAATAATGGTCTCAAGTAACTTGCTCCATGAGACAAGTCAACAATAGCAAAATAAGGGAGTTATTTATGCCACAACCTCCAAAAATAGCAAGTGTGAGGCCTCCAAGTGAAACATCCCATCAATAAACCATAGAGAAGTGTGCAATGTAACCTCCTAGTGCTAGGGCACTCCCCACCATGGGCATACATCAATAATGATCTCCGATAATAACCAAAGCACTCAAGCAATAAAAGTGGGTCATTCCACAAATGTGTGGTCAAAATGTGAGAAGAATTTTCCCACAGTAGATTTTAAAAGCACCATAACGATGTCATTTTTTTCCTGAATTTCTATTCTGACCACATTTTGGAAATTTTGTGGCCATTCCACATCTAATGGCGTTGATCTAGCAGAAATATGGGCACTACGTCAAAAGATAACTACCCCTGAAGCTAGGTTGCCTTCCAAATATGCAAATGAGCCCTCACATGGCACATGTGGACCACGTAGGTGACATGTCCCTCCTAAAATAGCATGTAATGGTGGTCTCCAAGGTTGTATCACCATCAAATCATGTGTAAGTAGTTAGATCCCCCAATGTGAGGGGTTAAACCACCAACTAACTCATCAATCCACGTGCAAGATGCCAACAAACAATCATGGAAAATGGGATCGCCCCGTTCTAGCAATAAACACTGATACAAGTGATGAGTTGTCATACATGTGTGCCAAGGTAAGTGAACGCTCCATCTATAGACTCCTCAAAAGTGGAAATCCACATGCTAGCAACTTTCTCCAACTTCCAAGACATATGTCACAACGCCCAATGCGATAACACAACTCTCAATGCAGTGTCGCAACTCTCAATGCAATGCTACAATGCCCAATGCACTATCACAACACCCAAGGTAGTGTCACAACTCGCAGTGCACTATGACAATGCCCAAGGGAGAGGGCTCCTCAAAAGTTGTAATGTGTACAAGTCTATCCAAGTGCCAAAGTCACCAAACAAGTAAAGGGCACCCAAATCGAAGACCTCCGTAAAGATGAATCATGCCAAGTCATCATCAAAACACTAGGATGCTCCATCACAATCTCAAAATAGTAGAAACAAAATCCATGTAGCAAGAAGGTGAGCGATCCACATGAAACACTACTCCACATCATCATAGACCACCATAAGTGACAAAACAAGCCACTTGGGCAAGGGTGCTCACATGTGGCACATGGAATAGGTTGAAACTCAAGCCATGACATGTCATCATGAAATAATATGTAATAAAGGCATCAATCTATGAAAACCCATGCCCATTGTGTCAAGTGTCACAATAGGATCTTCATACACGTCCCTAGCACTAGAGTGCTCTCACCATCAAGTATAGCATCATCATCCATGTGTACAAACAATTTGAGGCATATGTCATGTGCTAAAAGAGATCATGTAGTGAAACCATAGCATCAACGAAAGCATCTCATAATCATCAACCAAAACATGGGCAACACTTAAGGCAAAACCAAGCCAAGACAATCAATCAAGAAGAAAATGACAAATCGATCTCCTCCACCAAGGAGTAATCGATCAATGACTAGTACCATCTCCAAAATCAAGCCCAATAATCCATGATGCAATGTTGAAGCAACTTCTACCAAATTTCCAACCTTTGGAAGGCTAGAATCAGTATGCCACCTTGCAAATCTATGAATCATGTGATGAAAAACACATGTCTAATTCTCATACAAAATGGTGGATAACAAGCCTCATTGGATATATGCTTTCAAGCTCTGCTCTTAATCTTTGAAACTTGTCTCTACCAAGTGGCTCAATAAATATGTCAACTCGTTGCTCCTTCGTGGGCTTATACACTAGGTCCACCACATGAAGCTGGATTTGCTCCATGATTAAGTGTAAATGCATCTCTATCTATAGCCCAAGGGGTTAGCTCAACTGTTTGTTGCCAATTTTACTAGGAAATTGGCTAGTTCCACGTTGATAGGTGCCCATTTTGAATCCCCCTGGGTGAGGCACAATAGTCTACGTCAATGGGTTTACTAGGGATGCTAGCCACGAATGCGGGAAGAATACCTTGGGTTTCCCCATGGAGGTGATAGATCGTCAGAATTAAGCTCATGATAGATCGTTGACCAAAGGAGCTAAGTCACAGTATGTCCCATTGCCTAGATGGAACTCATTGTCGTTGAGCTCTGGAGGAAGTTGTCTATGTGTTGGTGTTGAGTGCACTGACTCGATACCTAAGGCAACAACTTTGCAATCATCTCACTGGTAGAGGTCCAATGGCTCCCCACAGTCTCTTGTATTTGGTTGAGGTGTTATTGTTGTCCATCAGTCTCTCAATACCCCAATCCTCTGGGAGCATCAAAACAAAAGATGTAATCAACCTAGTGGTTTCAAGCCAAGGGGATGGCCAGAGGGAGTGACATTTGAACCCAAGGGCCTCTCTGGAGGAAGTTGTCTATGTGTTGGTGTTGAGTGCATTGACTCGATACCTGAGGCAACAACTTTGCAATCATCTCACTGATAGAGGTCCAATGGCTCCCCACAGTCTCTTGTATTTGGTTGAGGTGTTATTGTTGTCCATCAGTCTCTCAATACCCCAATCCTCTGGGAGCATCAAAAAAAAAGATGTAAACAACCTAGTGGTTTCAAGCCAAGGGGATGGCCAGAGGGAGTGACATTTGGTTGAGGTGTTAATGTTTTAAGCCATTATTATAGTTGTTTGCATTTCATTAGATAACAATAGCATAATCCAAGATCACTGAGAAATACACAATCACAAGGGACACAGCATTTATCCTGGGAAACCCTGTAGGGGAAGAAAACCCAGCAAAACTTCCTTAAGCTAATACAGAAAGTTCTCTCCCAGATATGCGCCACTCTCTCTCTCCTTCTTCTCCAGCAGCAGATCTGAAACTTGTCTCTCAATGAGCAAGTGAGTTGTGTGTCTAAGTGAGGCGCTAGCCTCCTTATTTATATTAGACTGGCACGTGTGAAGTGTCTCTTCACTGG
>SNQJ01S0013067.1:77207-91446 GCA_010110895.2 Picea sitchensis | reverse complement strand
GGGGGGACGCTTCGGCAACACTGGACAGACCTAAGACACCACACTCCCCTCTATGGGACCGTCATCAATGGTCTTGACCAAGGATGGTAAGTCCTTCACCATCAATGCACACAAGGGTAAACCCTAGCTTTCTTTGACGAGTGTCGATCAAGGTAGGAGACTAGATATCCCAAGTAAGAAGTATGTGTTTCTCTCCTCCAAATAGAACCGACAAGGCATATTCACTAAAAGAAGTTAGCAAGAATTCTGTCAAAAAGGCAAGGTCAAGTGGTATTCCAAGGAGAAAGTTAAGAAAAAATTTCATCTCCATCAATAAAAGCTTTTTTGAGACCAAAATATCAAAGAATATTCTACAATAGGCTGGAGTAGCAAGGATGTCATAGAGGTGAAATAAGTTATCGAAGCTCATAGTATGGTAACTGAGATAGATATTGCACTAGGCCACAAATCAGAAGAACCCTTGTCAAGTAGCCAAGAGCAAATAGAAGCAACGTTAGACTATCATGCAAGGGAGCCAACTCCATGACGACATTGTCATGGCTTGAAGAGTTACTCAAGAATTTGCTTGGCATCTACGACGATGAAGACCCTTTCAATGTTCTAGAAACGTTCAAGTATGACTGGTAAAAGGACAACCATCAAGAAGGAAATGTAGAAGCAGAAGAAGATTGATGATGACCAATTGGCAATTTAAACCACAGAGTTTGTAGTTGTAGATACCCATCAAGCAACACCTTAAACTCTAGCAACCTTTGGAATTGCCATTACTCAAGCTCTGAAGAGGCTATTCTAAAACTCATGATGGAACACTTTCAACTCAAGTAATGCATAGTTGGGTTGGAAAGTCAAGTAAAATATTGCAACGTTTCAAATGATAACTTGGTAGAGTTCATTATGTTCACTCGTAGGTGGGACGATCCAATTGTTTACATTAATCCACGATTTTTATCAGCACTTTCTCAAATGCAAGGAATTGTTTTCTAGCATGATTGTGGTGAAACAATAGTTTGAATTGTGAGTGTCCAAAATGGAATAGAAGAAGAAGCAGTTGGATGAAATTGTCGATTGGTAGGAAAATCATAAGCTCATCTCTACTAGTGTACATCCACTAAGTCGAAATGAGGCAAGCTTGATATCCTCCAATATTAGACAAGTGGAGTTCACTCTCAAGGATACACTAAAAGATCTGGCCACCTTGTCATATGACAATAAGAGAAGCCTTGGGAATGGCGAAGCCACATCGGATACCGATGTTCCAAAATGAAAACATGCCCTTGCCATTAAGTAATCCCATGGAATTATTGGAACAATATACTAAAGAGAAGAAGTAACAAATCTCGTAGCTTCAAGTATCTCTCATCGTGAGTTGGCCAATCTTGTGGAGGAGCCAAACATGGCCCAAGTCTTTTTATCAAATTATGCCCATAGATTGAGTCCTATTTATGATTGAATTGTAGATTTTAATGACTAAAATCAGCAAACTGAAATTCTGTCAAACACTTAGCAAAATAGAGATAATTGTCTTCATAAACTTCATAAATGCAAAACCCACATTCAGAAATTTCCATAAGCAGAAATACACATTGCTAAGCAAAATATGCAGCGGAAAAACACAGTGGATAGCAACCCAATAACACTCAGAAATTTAGGCAAATGCCAGGGAAAACCCCAATGTGGGGAAACCCAACGAGAGAGAGAGAGATCTTATTATTATGCTTCAGGAAAGTACATATCAGCAGCAAAACAACATTTCCAGCCAAGGAAAATGCCTCACAACACCAAATCTGTCCCACAGAAATCTACCTCGTTTTCTGTGCCAAAACTATACCATTGTCCAGCCTCTTCCATACCTCATTTTTCGTGCCCACAGTCATTTGTACAGTATGTTTCGTACGGCCCAAAAACAGCGAACAAAAAACAGAAATCCACCTCGAAATCCATGCCCGAAATTTCTCGATTTCCATGCCAAATCCGTACGATTGTACGGACTCGTACAGACTGTACGGATCCGTACAGTACGGCCTCCCACAGCAGAAAAAATATTTCGGCCAAAAATTCACTGAAAATTTTTATCGAGAATCATGCCCTCTTTGCTGCTCACTTTCCTCTCTCAAGCATGCTCAGAAAATCTCTCTAACTCTCCTCCTGATGTCTTCACAACATGTCTTGCACACTACCCAATGCATTCTTTTATAATCTGAAAATGACTTTTTTCTCCCAAAAGTGTCTTTTCACCTTCCCCAACCCTAGATCCAAAGGCCAAGATTAGATCTTGCCTTTTTCAAGATCAAGGGTCATGATCTATTCCCTCCAAAATGTCTCATTTAAAATTAAAGTGAATTTCACTTTATTGCATTAGTGCTTTATGAAAATAAAGTCACTTTAAAAATAGAAGGCACACTTTATTAAAAAAAGTCACTTTACTAAAAGAACCACTTAAAACAACTTTATAGAAACTATTACAAAGTCAAGTGCTTGGTAGTGCAAATATTAAGGTAACATCCGCATACAAGACAAAACATGCGGAGTACTTCCCAAACTAAAAAATCTAGCATGAATTAGAGACAAATTTGACTTCATAAAATCAACAAATGCAAATGTAATATTTAAAAATCCTTTTGATTTGGAATCGTCATACAAAAGGGTGAAAGGGTACATAGTGTAGATTTTTGAGGAACTAGAAGGTTGCCCAACATGTCTATCTTTGACCTCTTGTTGGGCTCTAAGTTCCAGAAACCAAATCTGTCCTTGCTGCTGTTTTAGGACAGCAAACAAGTCTGTTTATTTCTGCAAAGAAAACTGCCTTCAAACTGATGGTTATATGGTCTTTTAAGGTGTCCTTGCAAGTGTTTTAGTCACTGAATGTTAACACATGCAAACCTCAAAACATATAGCACTCCTCTAGGATCTTTACTAGCTCCTACTGCTGATTTAAACACTAAGCATACATGAAATTTGAACACAAGTATTTTTGGTCAACATGACCCTGGATAAAACCCCCCCGGGGAAAACCAATTTAGAATGAAAGTGTATGTATGTGATGTCTCAAGCATGGAATACAACAAGTAAGCAAATACAATGGAACATGTACAAGTAGCAAGCTCCTCTCAAGCTTTGCTAGAAGGTTCCAAGAAGAATGAGCCCAAGCAAGTGCGCCCTCTCTCCTTTGTTGCCTCTTCCACTGAACCGATGCGCCATTGATCCTCCCTTGGCTGTTTGAGAAACCCTTGCATGCAAATCTCTCTTTGTATGATGTCCCAAACCTCCACCAATCAGATCTGCAAAAGCTCAAGAACTACTAGTGCCTGCTAAGCTTGCGCCCTCCTCCAAGAGTGTGCCCTCCACCAAGCAAGAACCCACACCACAAAATAATCAAGCCCTAAGCCTCTTTGCACCCTCCATGAAAGATGGCGCCCAAGATCTCCTCTCCCAATGCTTCCATTATCTTCTCAATGCTCCTCTCCAAACTCTCCAAGTGAACAAATGAGTCAATGAACCTCCTTTTGCCCTATGCACCCCTCTTAAGCAATCACAAGAAAACCTAAAAGATGAATGGCTAGGATCACTTCAAGCCATCTCTAATCCATGGTTGAGATCTCTCCAAAAGAATCTCAACTCAAAACCCACTGTGGTTAAGTATCCTTAGTTCACTTTATGTCCCCCAATTCACCCACAAAGTGAATTAATAGTCACTTTTGCCTCAAGTGACAAATTTCACCCTTTTGACTTAGGAAAATGTCAAAGTGAAATTAGACATAAAGTATAAGGCACAATGGGTCAAATATTTCCCTCTTGTGGTTAGAAACCCACAACCACAAGGGGACCACTTCTCAAGGTACACCAAAACTCAACACTCCCTCTTACTAAGGAAAGTGTTTCTCACCAAGCCCATCTTGTCTCTGAAGTAGACATGCTTGCCCCTTGGCAAGGCCTTGGTGAGAATATCTGCCACCTGCTGATCATTCGAAATATACTGGAGCTTCACTGCCCCACGTTGAACCCAATCTCTGATGAAGTGGTATCTGATCTCAATATGCTTCGAACTGTCATGAAACACTGGATTCTCAGAGAGTTTGATACAACTCTGATTATCGCAGTGAATGATCGTCGGAGATAACTCCTGACCAAATAAACCACCCAGCAACTTACGAAGCCAAATGGCCTTGCAACTAGCCTGACTAGCTGCCATGTACTCTGCCTCATCCGAACTCAAAGCAACTGACTTTTGCTTCCAGCTAATCCAGGAGACAACTCTTGATCCCAACCCAAAGCAACACCCTGAGGTGCTCTTCTTGTCAGTAGCACATCCTGCCCACTCTGAGTCTGTGTAGCCAACCAAACTCACTACATCCCCTCTAACGTAATCCAAACCAAAATCCATTGATCCTGCTATGTACCTCAAAACATGCATTGCCCCAATCCAGTGCACACTCATAGGCTCCACCATAAATTGGTTGAGAGTGTTCAAAACAAAACAAATATCTAGTCTAGTGTTAACCAGATACATCAAAGAACCTATTAGCTGCTTGTATCTCATAGCATCCACCAACTGGGAATCTGAGGCGCTAAGCTTCTTCTAGTTGGTGACCATAGGTGTAGACACTAGACATGAGCCTGCAGTCCTCCATCTGAAACCTGCTCAAGATGTCTGCAACATACTTCCCCTGCCCCAGAAAGAGATGACCCTCCTCCTGCCAAACCTCCATGCCCAAGAAATAGTGCATCAAACCGATGTTCGTCATCTCAAACTCTGATGCAAGTCCCAACTTACACTCAGCTATGAGAAGCTCCGCTCCCGTGATGAACAAGCCATCCACATACAGAATGAGAATAAGTGTGTCCTCGCCTCTAATGATGTAATAGAGGTTAGGATCAACCTCACTCTTCTCAAACTCCATCTAAAGCAAATAAGCGTCAATACGTGAATACCAAGCTCTTGCAGCTTGCTTCAAACCATACAATTCCTTTCTCAGAAGGCTCACATGAGAATCTCTCTCCATCACCTCAAACCCCTACGACTACTCAATGTACACCTCCTCCTCAATAAAGCCATTCAGAAATGTGGTCTTTACATCCATCTGGTGTATCCTACAACACATCTCTGCCGCTATGGCAATAATGCTCTGAATGGACGTGTGTCTCACAACTGGGGAATGTCTCATCATAGTCAACTCTCTCTACTTGAGAGAATCCTCACGCCACAAACCAGGCCTTGTGTTTCTCTATGCTACCATCTGCAGCATACTTGGTCTTATACAACCCCATCTAGAAGTCACAACTAACTTCCCCACTGGCCTCAGCACCACCTCCCATGCATCATTGCGCATAATGGAGTCATACTCCTCCAGCATTGCATCTCGCCAAACCTGTTGGTCAACTGCCTACGCAAATGTCTCGGGCTCTGAATCGGTGATGCTCGTCACCATCGCCAAGTAGGACCCAAGCCTATCTGGTGCTCTGCTCTCTCTGAACAACCCTCTGGGCTCTCCAAGATTCGCCTTGGCTTCCTTCAAGGTCTCTTGAAACCATCTTGGTTTCCTCTTCCCTGGAGTAACTAAAGGAGAAGTAATATTTCCGCACCCACGAGTCTTCGCCTTAGATCTAATCCCAACACTATGAGATCCTGAAGCCTCTGCACCCTCTGCATGAACCCCCTGCAACTGTGAACCTGAAGCTGTGAAAGGTGACCTTGTCACCCCCGAAATTAGTGTACTCGACACCTGACGCTGTGCTCCCTCTGAAACATCAATCTGAGTCTCTAGAACCTCCTCAATACTATCTCTCGACTCGAGAGACCTCTTAAAAGGTCTACCCTCCTCAAATCTAACATCTCTGCTCACCACCACTCTCTGTTGTGATGGAATGTAGATTCGGTAGGCCTTCGAGACCTCTGAGTACCCAACTAGAATCCCTTGCTGAGTTGTAGGGTCTAGCTTTGTCCTCTTCTATAAGGGGACATGAGAGTATGACAAGCATCCAAAAATCTGAATGTGCTCAACATCGAGCCTCCTACCAGTGAAGGCCTCCTCGGGAGTCTTCTTCCCCAAAACCCTGTGGGGACTCTTGTTCTGCAGATATACTGCAGCAGCACTCGCCTCAACCCATAGGTATAAAGGCAAAGTCTGATCATGCAGCATAGATCTCGCTGCACCTATAATGGCCATGTTCTTCCTCTCGGCAACCTCGTTCTGTTGGGGGTTGTAAGGCACGATCATCTGTCTTCCGATCCATGCCTGAGAACATAAGTCTACAAACTTTGTGGTGGCATACTCACCTCCATTGTCTTACCGCAAGACCTTGATCTTCTTTCCAGTTTGGTTCTCCACAAGAGCTTTGAACTCTTGGAACCTCTTAAAGACCTCATTCTTGGCCTTCAAGAAATAGATCAAGGTCTTCCTCGAGTGGTCATCTATGAATGTTAGATAGTACTCACAATCACTCAAGGACGTACGAGACATAGGCCCACACACATCAGTGTGTACTAAACCCAGTATCCCAGCTGACCTGCTGTCACTGCTGGGGAAAACAGCCTTGGTAAACTTACCAAGCACACACCCTCTACACACATCCTGATGCTCTAAGCTTAACTGTGGCACTCCTGTCACAACCTCTCTCAACCCTCCAAGAGCCCCATGATGAAGGTGAGCCATCCTCCAATGCCATAACTCACATAACTGACTGTTGTTGTCGCTACTCGCTGCCAAAGCATGCAGGGGCTGAAAAGACAATCTGTATAGTTTACCATCCCTCACTCCAATCACCTGCCCTGAGGTGAGACGAGACCCCTTAGGGTGTATGAGGACCTATGTCCCTCTGAAGGACACCTCAAGACCCCTATCCTGGAGGGTGGAAACTGATATCAGATTCTTCTACAACCCAAGGACGTACAACACATCCCTGAACGAAATGGGTGGCATACTCTCCTTCTTAAAAGTAATTGTGCCACGTCCAGCAACTCTGACAATGGTGTCATCAACAAGAGAAATCTCCATCTTGACCTCTGGATCTCTGAGGTCAGTGAAGTGCTCTCTAACACTAGTCATGTGGCTTCAAGCCCCGTTGTCTATATACCAAATGTTGGGTGTCGTCTCAATTGAACTGCAACAAATAAAGAAGGCACACTCCCTCTCAAATTGTGCCTGAAACTCCTCCTCATCTGTTGTAGCCATTGTACCACCCAACTTCTTCTTCTGTTGGGACACTAACCAGCATAGTGCCCCATCTTCTTATAAGCAAAGTGTTAATGTTTATGCCATTATTATAGTTCTTTGCAATTCAATAGATAATAGCAACAGAAGAACAAGATCACTGAGAAATACACATCCACAAGAGACACAGCATTTATCCTGGGAAACCCTCTAGGGGAAGAAAACCCAACCAAAACTTCCTTATCATAAATAGCTTATACAATGTTCAAGAGATAACTCAAACCAATACAGATAGTCCTCTCCAAAAGATGCACCACTCTTCTCCCTCTCTCCAACTGGTAATTGCAGCTTGCCTCATAAGAGAATGAGCAAGTGAGTTGTGTGTTAGAAGTGAGGCGCTAGCCTCCTATATATACAAAACTGGCACGTGTGAAAGGTCACCACTCGCAGGGCCGACCTCTCACTCTGGGTGGGTAAACCCACCTTTAATTAATTATGGGTCTTCCATAATAACTGTTGGGACCGACTTCTTATTCTACCCTTCATAATTGTCCGATGACCAATCCGCAAAAGGGGATTTGGTCCTTATACAATTACCGACATGATTAATTCACAATGGGGATTTAATCCAATAACAATAATAATAATAATGACATGATTAATCCGCAATGGGGATTTAATCCAATAATAATAAGAATGCTCTTCGCAATTGCATTATTTCAACACAAAGCACTTCACTTTGCTCATATCTCTCTTTTGCCCACTGCCACTCTCCTGTGACTTGGCCCCTCCCTTGGGACCCTGTTTAGTACCCTTACCGACCTTCTTTCCCTTTGATCAAAGAGAAAGATCCTCATCACCCTCGACAATACGTTGTTTTCCTGAAGATCCAGATCCGCATCTCAACTCCTCATGTACGAAGTCGTCCCAGAGTCTCTCCCAACTGGGCATGACCTCCCTGGCCACAATGCCTCGCACAAATGAACCCCAAGGTTTGGAGAAGCCGTTTAAGGTTGTCCTCACCAAAAGGTCTGGATCCACAATCTCTCTGACTGCTGCCAACTCATCTCGAGTGTGTGTAAATCTCCCAAGGTATGATGTCACCTACTCTGAGACTTGAGCATCTGAATGCCATTGAGCTTCTCCTGCAGAACCATCTTTTGGTTCTGATTGGGACTCTGGTAAAGTTTGCACAATGAGGCCCACATCTCAAAGGCATAGTCCTTCCCAATCAAATGGGGTATGACATGGTATCTCACCACATCACAGATAGTCCTCTTTGCCTTGTTGTTCCACTTCCTGAACTTTGCTACCAACAAGGGAGCAGTGACAAGAGGAACAACAACGAGAGCCTGAACTATATCCCATAGTTCAAGATCCTCCAAGACAAAGATAAGCACGATCTTCCAAGGGGGCCAGTTGCTAGCTCTGCCCTCATCTGAGACACCGACATGGTTGTCCACTGAAACTCAAATTGATGCTAAACTGCAAAAGAAATCAGCCTCAACACTTGACACAAGCGTCAAATAAGGTTGTCCAAAACTGTCCAAAAATCTGTCAATTGTATGCTAGTAAATCAGCCAACTCTTAGCCACCAAGGCTCTGATACCATGCAGATTTTTGAGGAACTAGAAGGCTGCCCAACATGTCTGTCTTTGACCTCTTGTTGGGATCTAAGTTCAAGAAACCAAACCTGTCCTTGCTGCTGTTTTAGGACAGCAAACAGGTCTGTTTATTTCTGCAAAGAAAACTGCCTTCAAATTGATGGTTATATGCTCTTTTAAGGTGCTCTTGCAAGTGTTTTAGTCACATAATGTTAGCACATGCAAACCTCAAAACATATAGCACTCCTCTAGGATCTTTACAATCTCCTACTGCTGATTTAAACACTAAGCATACATGAAATTTGAACACAAGTATTTTTGGTCAACATGACCCTAGATAGAAACCCCCCGGGGAAAACCAGTTTAGAATGAAAGTGTATGTATATGATGTCTCAAGCATGGAATACAACAAATAAGAAAATACAAGGGAACCTATACAAGTAGCAAGCTCCTCTCAAGCTTTGCTAGAAGGTTCCAAAAAGAATGAACCCAAGCAAGTGCCTCCTCTCTCCTTTATTGCCTCTTCCACTGAACTAATGCACCCTTGATCCCCCCTTGGCTGTTTGAGAAACCTTTGCATGCAAATCTTTGTTTGTATGTTGTCCCAAACCTCCACAAATCAGATCTGCAAAAGCTCAAGAACTACTAGTGCCTGCTAAGCTTGCACCCTCCTCCAAGAGTGTGCCCTCCACCAAGCAAGAACCCACACCACAAAATAATCAAGCCCTAAGCCTCCTTGCACCCTCCATGAAAGATGGCGCCCAAGCTCTCCTCTCCCAATGCTTCCATTCTCTTCTCAATGCTCCTCTCCAAACTCTCCAAGTGAACAAATGAGTGAATGAGCCTCCTTTTGCCCTATGCACCCCTCTTAAGCAATCAGAAGGAAACCTAAAAGATGAATGGCTAGGATCACTTCAAGCCATCTCTAATCCATGGTTGAGATCTCTCCAAAAGAATCTCAACTCAAAACCCACTTTGGGTTAAGTTTCCTTAGTTCACTTTATGTCCCCCAATTCACCCACAAAGTGAATTAATAGTCACTTTTGCCTCAAGTGACAAATTTCACCCTTTTGACTTGGGAAAATGTCAAAGTGAAATTAGACATAAAGTATAAGGCACAATGGGTCAAATATTTCCCTCTTGTGGTTAGAGACCCACAACCACAAGGGGACCACTTCCCAAGGTACACCAAAACTCAACACGTAGAATCCTAGAAGGTCAAGAATGACAATGAAGAGTCATGTTTTGTAAATCCTTTGCTCCTCCCTTTTATATATTTGTTTTGAACTAATTGTAGGGGATCTTTTTGGGCAAGAGGAACTTGAGAGAATGATTGTTCATTCCAAGTCTACTCACCAACATCACAACATCTTTGAGACTCTTTTAGCCGATCAATGGAGTATATATTTGACGAGCACTTACAGAACAACTTTTCTCCTCCACACCATCTTTCAATTACCATGACTAAATTGTTCGTTCTTGTGATCCTTGTATGAATTCATTGTCCAACATGACTTGCAGAGCTAGCAACTTGTATATGGTTTTGAAAGTGTGGGGTGTGCATAAGAACCAATTGAAGTCCCCCCATCATAAAAATGTTGCATTCTTTGGTGTTCACTCGCTAGATTAGCACCAATCCAAATGGAGAAGTAATTAGCAGTGACCATAGGCTAATTGCTTACATTTATTCAGTGGATTTGTAGTGCATATTTGCGAGATAACAAGTCCACTTTTGTATTGAGTTGGGCCATCACAAACCCACTCACTCTTCTTCCAGCTATGGCTAAATTTACACTAAGTTGGGTATGCCAACTCACTTTTCTCTCTAGTACTTATGCCTCCTTTCAACACTTCCTTATTAGATGGCCAAACCAATATCATGTCTCCAGACCATGAGCACTTCACTGGTGGCATTTCCTCAAGATTTGAGCAGTTCTATGATGGTGTTGGGTCTTCACATGCCCATCCACACTTGTATTTGAATTGGGTCATCTCAAACCCAATCTCTTTTACATTTTCAGCTACAAGTGTACCTCTATTGAGTTAGGTATGCCCATTCCTTCTATACTTTATCATCCATCTTCATGTATCCATGCAAAGATGGAGGGGGGTTGTTGAAATGAAGATTATCTTCATATGTAGTCATTTATGGCTATGTGCCCTCTTTATTATATTTTTTTATAAATTTGACTAGGTCGACGTCATCACCCTCTTCAAGTGTAGGCCTTTGTTTTGTGGGCCCACAACCCCCTATTAAGTAGACACATCCCTTCTTGAAGGGACACCTCATTTGAGTTGGGTATAAATCAATGCTACATTTATCATTATTGGGAATTTATCGTCGGGGGTCCAAAATTGAAATTATCGGCAATATCGGGGAAAATATCGAAAATTATCGAGAAAATTGAAAAAATACAAAAATAATCATTTTTTTCAATTTTTAAACTTCTAAAGCAACCTCAACATCAAACAAACACATTGTTACATAAATATGAAAATAAAACCGATATATAAAATGTATAAGATGTCAAATGGTACATCAGACATCGATACTAAAATATGATATTTGGCCTGAGTCATAAGTCCTGACGGGATAATACAAAATCACATCCAAACAAAAATAAATGATCTCATGAGATGAATCATGGCAATGAAAACAACGGATTTCCCCTTGTTTGCTTGATGGAAAATGGTCACAGTATCCTAAAAGCTCAATGCAATGTTTTAAAATTTGGACTTGCACTCGAATTGACTCAAACCAATCTGATTTCAATGACTCTTTTTACTAAAAAATACATAAAATATTCAAATTTTAATGAAAAAATTATATTTTAAGATTCCAAACCATGATTCCAAAAAATTATTGAAATTTTGAAAGAAAGCATTATGAATAAATGAGCAAGATCATTTAAATGAAAAACATAAATGACAGGCAATGTTCCACCATCTCTTATATTGGAATCATCATCATTATTGTCACCCTTTGTCTCTTGTCTAACCTTTGCCTATACCTCGATCCTCTAGGGACATTAGTCAACACCACCTTATTTTGATGAAACTGCCTAATCCAAGCCTTGTAATATGGTAGAAAAAGCTTAACATGCTTAATCAATGATTTTGGTTCGAGTGAAAGGTACATTTTTGCTAAGGCCATGATAGAAGAGTTCAACAATCAATACCACCAACATCAAGGTGCATAAAGGGCTTGGTGCTCTTGATTAAATGTCAATCCCATACCCTCATACGTGTTAGAATCCAATGAAAATGTTGCAATCCTACCATTCTTGAAATCTTGAAAACTCTTGAGTCTATTGAATTTTGAATGGGATATGAAATTATACTTTCTCCATATGAAGTTCGATGATGTTGGAATCACTCTCAAACATACTGAAACAATTAATGGTAATTGTTATCACATGAACTCGCACTTATTGAGCTAAAGTCCGAAAGCTCAACTGCAATCCTGCATAATTGAGAGGGAAGGCCACTATCACCTCACCAACCCTCTTTCACTTCAAGCCAGCTCTTCTCCGGCTCAAGGGGGTTTTCCCTAATTAAGATTGCTAGGACTTAGGGCAAGGAAGCTCGAGATGATGTGGAGAGTAAAGTCTAGACAAAATGATTTTGGGTAGCTTTAGAGTATAAAAGAAAGTAGTTGGCTATGTTGCACGGGTACCCGTCCCCCCTAAAAAACCCCAAGTACCCTGCGTTCCCACGTACCGGGGACTTTTAAACACCTAGGAAATGTTTCCAATTGGATGGGGACGTCAGTGGGGACTTGGGGACGTTTAAGCCATCCCCAATCCATCCCTGGGTCAAATGGGGGACGAATCGGGTACCGTACCTACGTCCCTAAAAAATTCGGGGACAGATTTGCACATTAATAATAAAAAACTAAAAAAAAAACCTAAATCTACACGCCCCTCACTCACCCACGTGCATAAAGGCTAACCTACCCATCAAACGCACACTCTAGTTTCTGCACGCCGCCCTCACAGACCCATTTCTTTGCTTGCACCCCACTCACAGTCGGCCCGCACTCACTCAGTCAGCCCTCACAGTCCTGTTTCTTTGCCCACACCTCACTCACTCAGTCGGCTCGCACTCACTTAGTCGGCCCTCACAGCCTGCCCTCAGGTTTAAACTATTACTATTTGCATCACGCGGAGGGTGTCCAGCCACCAGTTCTCGTGGAGGGGGAGACGGAGAGGGGTTTATCATTTAATGATTAATCATTTCACTAATTCGTCGATCCAACCACCAGTTCGCGCACGCTGAGAGGGAGACGGGTTTAATTCATGAGTCCAGCCACCAGTTGAAGAATCGTTTCGCTGCCGCCGGTTACAGGTATGCTTAGTAGCTACTATGCCCGCAAGTTTTTTTTTTTATTTTAAATTTAATATTTATTAAATTATTATTTTAAATTTATGAATTTAAATTTTAAACCTCAAGGCTTAAACCCTTTGTTGTATATCGATTGGTTCATCCCGAAGATAAGTATTAAATTTTTAATTTTATTAATGTAAAGTTTAAATTTTAATTTTAAATTAGTAATTAGTATTACATTACAGTTTAATAAATTAATTTAAACTTTAAAGTAGTATATTAGTATTACATATATTAATATTTCATTAGAGTTTAATTTTAAACATATATGATATATTATAATTTATTTATTAATATAATAATATTACATATATTACTTTACATCTCAAAACTTTAAACTTTAAAATTTTAAATATATTACATTACAATGTACACTGTACAGTTTAAATTTTAAATTGTAATGTAATATATTAAAATTGAAATTAATAAAATTATTAAATTAATAAATTCTAATTTAAAGTTTAAACATTTAAATTTTAAACTGTAATATAATATTAAAATTTAAATTAATAAAATTTAAAAATCATAAGTTTTTTGGTTACTTAAGTTGTAATTTAATTTAAAGTGTAATATTAAAATTTAATTTAAATTTTTAATTTACACAGTAGTAACTTAGTAAGTTAATAACTATAAAAAAAAATTAAAATTATTTTTTAGTGTACACAGTAGTAAGTTAAAGTTAGTAACTATAAAAGAAATATAGCTAATAGCAGTAAATTTATTAATTTAACTATAATTAATTTAATTTACAGCAGTAAAACTACAGCAAAGCTACAGCAGTAAAGCTACAGCAGTTTTAAGTTTTGATTTAAACAATTTAATTTGTCATTTTGTAATTGGTTGAAATCTGCTAAATATTTCATATGGACAACCCTTCTCAATCTCCTCAATCTAAAATGAGAGGACCTCCAAATACAATTCCGAAGTCCACTGAACACTCAATTTCCAGTGCCATAAATGTCAAGAAACCCTTGCTGCAATTTGTCAAGAAAGTCACTCAAAACAAGAGGAAACATAGTGGTGGTTCAGAGCAATGGTTATGCAGCCTTTGCAATCATGTATTTAAGGGCAGCTACACTAGAGTTTATCATCATCTATTGG
>SNQJ01S0013067.1:44779-63680 GCA_010110895.2 Picea sitchensis | reverse complement strand
ATGATTGATGTTATGATGCTTTTATGATTGATGTTATAACTTATGATGCTTTAATGTTGAGTCCCGCATATGTTTATGATTGATGTTATATGTGTAGTATGTAGGATGTACTAAATGGTTGATGCTTTAATGATCATCGATTCCTCACTAATCAATTAGTTAAATGATCTTATATCTATGTTTTCATGTTTTTTGCAATTGATTCAACATTCTGCATGTTTTATATATATATATATATGCATCAAAATATATATTTTTTATGTATTATATAAAAAACGCTCCCGAAACGCTCATGCTCCCGGAGATTTTTGAAAATCTGTGCTTCCCGCTCCCACTCCCCGCTCCCAACAGCCTTGCGAGCAAGTCCTCGTACAGGTCGGCCCTCAATTATATCAATCTTCACACACACACATGTGTGTATATGTATGTGTGTGTGTAATTCTCAAGCCTCATAATAGAGTTATGGTAGCGCTCCTCTGTTCTGAAATTCTGCGCCATAGTTGTGTTTTCTGCTGGTCAAGAAAACTGGTTTCGATATCATTCTCAAGTTTGGAGGTGTCTCAACTTTCTTGACACTTGCATTCTGCTGCAACTTGCAGCCCTTACACAGCCAATCACCTTCAGGCACCACGTCTAACATACTTGGCATGCAGTGAGTATACACATGCTACATGCAGCAAGCATCTCTTAATAACCTGTGTCCACTGCTACAGGAAAAGCAACAAGTAGTGCTGGAAATCTGCTGTAGAATTGAATTTTACTCCAGCGCTCCTGTATATATATCACACTTTGCCATTCTCATTTTAAGCACCATCTCCTGGGCAATCATTGTTGCTCTACAGGATCGTGTTGCTCTACTTCAGAAATCTTCATGTTATGATAAGGGGGCCTAGGGTCTGTGGTAACTCAGCAAAGAATAGCACAGCAAAATCTACATCTATTCTTTTCAAGCTCTCAAGTCTGAGATATCTATTGGCAGGCCTGACTCAACGGTGTTTCCACCTCTTAGATTTCTCTTATTTCTAATAAGCTGCTTTATTGCATTGCTGATTGAGCTGCAAATGAATGAAATGATAATTGTTGTCTGTAATTTGTTATCCGAATTTCTTATGCCAGCCCTTGAAAGAGTTTCTATCGAGTTCCACTTGATCTCATGGGGTGTCTCTTGGATCAAAGCATCTGCAAGTGTCTGCAACAGGCTGGGAGAAATACCACTGAAACGTAGGGCCATGTAATGGTGTCAAGTCATTCTCAACACATGTATTCATCTCATGATATCAATTTATTATACATGTATCTAACCTCCTCTAGATCTAGATCTCACTGACAACTCATCGGTGGATAATGACAACGCCTCATCAATAGATAAGGATGATAACTCATAAGTAGGCGATCTTGGACTTTGTGATTGTCTAGGGACAAAGTGGAAGCGACAATTTCAGTATGATGCATTCGATTGTTGTCTTGGAGTGGCAGGTTAATGTTGGTCAAAGCGATTTTGGAGAGTATCCCTATATATTGGCTAACCATTGCAAAGATCCCAAAAGGCATACTTAACAAAATCAGGAATAAATGTTTTAGCTTTGTATGCAGCGGGAAAAGGGCAAGGAAAGGCATCCCACCAATTAAGTGGAACAGAGGGGCCTTACCAAAAGAACTAGGGGGATGTGGCTTGAGAAATATCCACATCTTCAGCCTATCCCTAGCAGCAAACGATCCATGGAGGTTAGTGAATAATGAAGGGCTTTGGGGAGTGTTATAAAGGCCAAATATCTGAAAGGGAAATGTATGGAGGAATGGATAAGATTGCCAAAAGGCATTACCCTGTAGCCTCTCTGGTTTGGAAAGCCTTGATCGAGGCTTACCTCCTTATTGGAAAGTGGGTTGCTTGGCAAGTAGGAAATGGAGGCAAGGTGAGAATTGGGGAGGACCCTTGAGGCAATTATAGGCTTTCTGAGGCATTATTGAAAACTTTACATGAGAAGGGCATTCACTATTTAAGAGATGTAGCAATTGGGAGAGACAAGTCGAATCAGTTTCAAGGATGGAAGACAATTGAATCTCTCAGTCTTCAAGGAGAATTAGTTGAGGAATGCAGGTCGTATTATTAAATAATAATGAGGATATGATTAAGTGGGCTAAAAACAAGAGGGTAGGTAAATATATAGTTAAATTGGCGTCACTGCAAAAATTGAAGAGGATTGGAATGGAGTTAGAATTTGGTGGTAGAGCGTTGTTTGGAAGCTTACTTGTCCTTTAAAAGCCAAAATTGTGCTATGGTTGGCCTTGGCAGATAAGCTACTTACCTGAGACAATGGATAAAAGAGGAATCGGGTGGGTACAGATAGATTTATCCTCTGTAAAACGAGCGAACAATCAACAAATCATTTGTTTGTGTATCGTTCCTTTTCCATGCTTGTTTGCCAAGAGTTTACTAAAGCTTTGGGAGTTAAGGGGAAAGGGGAAAATTGTCAGCACAACAGCAAAGAAGAACGTCAATTGTCAACCGTTATTAAAGGTAGCGGGAATTTTAGCTCCACCCCTGCTAGCATCCGAAGTCCCCGCTTCGTTTTTCCGTGGGACTTTGGAAGAAGTTCCACTAGAACGGATAACTGACAAATCTGTGATTGCAAATAGGCCCTACCCTGTATGATTATTTATGAGATCTGGATGGCTAGGAATCATGTGATTTTCTAGGATCTGGTTCTGTCATCAGTGCAAGCGGCACAAAAGAAGGCTTTAGAAATACTAATGCAAGCATCACAAACAGGACTTTTGGAAAACAGTAATAGTAATTTGTAATCAAATATGTCAGATTTACCTTTTCATAATATACGGACC
Source organism: Picea sitchensis (assembly GCA_010110895.2). Lineage (NCBI taxonomy): Eukaryota > Viridiplantae > Streptophyta > Pinopsida > Pinales > Pinaceae > Picea > Picea sitchensis. The sequence continues at coordinate 60,839 of SNQJ01S0013067.1, read as the reverse complement.
TTCAGGGAGCCGCCTTCCTGCCCGCAAGCAGTCTTCAAACCACCGATGATTGACAACGGTCAGCCTGAGTCTTTTAGCCAAGGAGTACTTGGCTCCGAGAAAATTCCAACAAACCTACAACAGTTTTTCATCCATCAAGGAAAATACAAGCATATGCATAAGGGGCAGATACCCCCAGAGATTTCTAAAATAATACGATTTTACGTTTTAGTTCGAGGTTACAGAAACCTACCAGATGCGTGTTCCCGTTTCCGAGGCTGCCAGTGTATAATGCACCAGTTTGGTCGATTAATTTCGTTAGCTTGATTTTCTCAAGCACACTATATCCACTGATTGAGACAACAACAGACCCCATACCAGGAATATTACCATCCCCGGAACCTGCAAAATACCAATGCATTCAAGAGAAAGCAATATGTGTAACCGGAGGCGCTAACAAGTCCTCTGATATAATTAATTGAGGTTTTATCTGGATCATCGTTCCTCTACCTAATGGATAAAACAATCGCATTGTCTGAATCCCCGTTATCACAGCTATTAACAAAATAGGGTAAAGACCACAGCCCATTCAACCTAGGATCGAATCGCGAAATAGGTTTCAGAGTTCTAAAATTCAAATCATTTGGCAATTAAAGCCATCTAAAGAGCAATCCTGCGCTAGAAGCGCTTTCGATGTCAAGAGGCATACCTGAGCTAGAAGCGCTTTCGATGTCATCGGGAGAGTGTCGAAGGTTGGCGAAGGCGGAGACGTGTTGGGGAGCTCTTCGCTTCATTGCTTCCAGACCCTGTAATGTGATCAGGACCGGCCCATATCAATGAACCCCGCGTATTTTTCAAATTTGAATCTTAGAATAGGGCGCTGTCAGCTCTTTCCTTCCTCCGAAAGCTCTTTCTTCTCTTTCCTCCTTATATATGTCCTCCTCTTCTTTAGGGTTTACTGCCAGTCCTTTCGACGAAATGAATGTTTAACTATTCATATTAATTATTGATATTTGAATTATTTTTGGAAAAAAATTGGAGTTAATGTCTTTTAAATGAGGTGTTTTGAATTAACAAAATTTTGATATACTTAATATCTCATAAGTTATGTTTATGTGGTAAGATTTTATTAACAAATATTATAGTGATATAATAAGATATATATACTCTAAAATAATGTTTAAAGTATTTACAATCTTTCTAAATTATTAGTATTAAAATTATTTCTTATTTTGGGTTTGGAAAGAGATATCTCACATTCACATATTTTTTTTATGATTCAAGTTTTAGTTATAAAGTAGATTAGAAAGGAAAATATTATGAGGAAATTTACTTTGTAATAGTTTTTTGAGGAAGTAAAAGGGTATTCTCAAGATTTAATGAGATTTCATTTTTCCATGTTTATATAGAGAGAAATCGGTTGATGGACTATCAAATGAATGGCTCAATTTAGAAGAGTTATTTGGGTTCTTTTGGAGAACCATGATGGACAACTCACAAAATCTCTTCATAACTCTTTTCTCTAATGCTTAACATTCTCATGGGGTGTTCTTTCATAATCATGAAATTTTTTATAGGCTTTAGGCATATAATTGAATTGTATAAAGGTCTTGTGTTGGCTAGTTGATTATGATAGAGATTATTACTGGCTTCTATGAGAATGTACCTACAGTATTTATTGTCGAAATTTATGTAGTATGATACAAGGATGTCGTATGAATAGATACACATGACATTATATGGCATTTTATTTGAGAGGGAAACTTATTTGAATGTCGTAAGCTTCAAATGCATGTAATTCTGCATTATATGAATAAAATTACAAACTTTTTTCAGAAAAGATATATATACAAAGTCAATGACTTAAACTACAAAGTTATTTGTCAAATTAGAATGTTTTTTTTTAAATAAAATAGCAAATTATATTATATCAAGTGAAAAATTACATGAAAATACAAAATTAGGTGATCTTTTTAATTTGGTACAAGGATCCCATCCATCCAAGTTATCAAAATGAGGAAAATTCATCTAATAACTACTATATTAAACTTACCCTCTAGCATAATAGTTACAAGCCCAAAATCTATCGGTACCAAGCTTTCCTAATGTGATCATTTAAGCAGTCATAATGATTACTCCTACTAATTTTAAAATACATCAAAATGATAAGAGGTAAGAGGTAGAATTATATTGCATGATATATTTAAATAATAGAATTGTGTTGGTGTTGTCAAAGGGTGATTATATATAGCAGGTTTAGTTAAAGTGATTGGACTTGCCATGTCAAAGTCATATTGGCCAAGGAGGTCACGAGGTCAAATCCACCTAGGTCCCTCTAGGTTACGCATACTTGTTGTACATCGATGGCATTTATCTTTGACGTCATTCAAATAATGTGAGGAAGTTTTCCATGGAAATACACACACCAATGTAGTTATGTCTTATCTATATATTTTAAGCATTACATTGTTTTTTTCCCCTCTATGTGTTGAATAGATTTGTGGTCAAGATAGACCTATGGTGGTGAGGAAAAGACTCACTACTCTATCATGGATAGCCCTCGTTGACAAAAGGGTGAACTATATCATTCAACATCCTATTTTGTTGAGCTACTGGTACACTAGGAAATATAGGAGATCCTATTAGACTCTCTGAATCTTGGGGTAAGAGGTGGTTTGTTGCAACTTGAAAACTTCACTATTGAATTTTATTGTAAAAAACAAAGGACATCCACTTTGAATCTTCAATTGTTGTTTTCATCAGAGATTGTTGTTGGAGGAATGTATTTAAAATGTTATTGTGGGTGATTGATATAAGCATGAGAACTGTGTTGAGTTTCCCATTGCACCTTTCAGGTGAATGACGATGAATTTGAAATACCAAACCCCAAGTGTTTGTGGATTTCATAAATTAAAGAATTGTTAGCATTATTATTGTTTATATAATTTATTTGTTACTTCACAAAAACGATTCTCAATTGATATCCCAAGTAGTTGATATTGAATTGCAAGTTGGAGTAGATCTCAGATGGTTTCAAAATACAATGCTATGTCTCAAATGGTAATGTAATAGTGGTCTCCCAAGCTTCATGCTAGAAAAATAGGACCGCGGAGCAATAAAATAAAACAAATGCGGAAACAAAACACAGAAGATACACAATACAAGAGAGACACAGATTTACGTGGTTCACCCAGTGTGGGCTACGTCCACCAAAGAAATTGTCAAGTCCTTTCTTTATTATTATCCAGCGAAATGAAGGGATACAACCTACAGCAAAACCCGTTGTAACTTCCTCTTATTTCTCTCTCAGTATCCTCTCTCTGAATACAATACTCGCCAACATACATAGCCGCAATACATTTCCCTCATAAAAGAGGGTTGCCTTCTAGGGCAAAAAAACCCTAACATAATCTCTATCGTTAGATCTGCGACCTTATAATGAATGGTCCAGATATACAATGAAATTACAATATACTTTTACAAGGCAATTTTTCCTTCAGGGGCCCGCTTGCCCGCTTGCCCCAAGACCCCCGCGTGGAAGAGTGTACATACTTTTGGGGTGTAAATACTTCATGGGGTATAAACACAGCTGAAAGTAAAAGACCTCTAAATCAGGAAGATAATCAGGCTCCACAACCAACAATCTCCCACTTGGAGACTGATCTCAACAACTCCACCGCTGTTGTATATGTTGGACTCTGAACCTTCTTGGACCTAGCAAATTTCTCATATTCATCTTCATTCTTGAAGACCAACTGAAACTAAGCAAGAACTCAGTTTCTCCCTGGTTACTCCCTTTGTTAACATGTCTACAGGATTATGGCTAGTGTGTATCTTTTTCAGCTTCAATTGTCCATCTTCCAAGGCGGATCGTATGAAGTGGTACCTCAACTGTATATGCTTAGTCTTCGAATGGAAGGCTGAGTTCTTTGCAAGGTGAATGGCACTCTGACTGTCACAGTACAACCCACAAAGGTAAGATAGCATGCATTTGAAATCGCGATTACAGCTGCTACATTCCTGCTTCTTTCCCAAATTCCTCCATAAACCTTTGTAACCAAATCAGCACTTTACTAGCCTCTGTAGCAACATACTCTGCCTCTTGTTATTTGAAAGTGCAACAACCAACACTATAGTTTCAAAATCCAACTTGTTGTCGTTCCACCTATAGTAAAACATACCTATATCGCTCCTCCTCATTAACATGCACACGCCATGCTCTGAATCAACATATCCTGTAGAAAGTGTAATACATGAACCTCCAAAACATAATGCATGTGGTAGTACCTCCTCAAGTATCTGAGAACCCACTTTACTACCTCCTAATGTTCTTTACTTGGATTGTTCATATACTGCTCACAAAATCCCTTGCATGTGCAATGCTCACAGTCTTGTGCAAACCATTGCATACATCAAGCTGTGAATTGTTGATGAATATGGGACCTGGACATGTATTCCTATACTGTGTCTTGGGACACATTTCCTTGAATAATTTGAAATGAACAGCAAAGGTGTACTAACTAGTTTTGCATTCACCATTCTAAACCTCTCAACACCTTCTCTATGTACTCAAACTGAGACAATGCAAATTGTGATTTTTCATGTCTATTGCTATTCTCATACCAAAATTTTCTTTGCGGCACCGATCCTTCGCCACTTAAATGGGTGGCTAATTTCTTCTTAGGCACATTTATATCCTACATATTAGACCACATAACAAGCATGTCATCCCCATACAATAGCAAGATAATATAGCTTCCATTTCTATCCTTTTAAAATAAACCACGATGATTAGAATGACATCTAACCTTAACCACAATGCATCATAAACACATCCAAACTTCATATACCTTGCCTTGGAGCTTGCTTTAAAGAGCCATATAAGCTCTTCTTCAACTTTGCATACCAAATTCTCCTTCCCTTTTGAACTCATACCCACATAGGCTGCTTTGCACATATAAATCTCTTCCTCCAAATCCCCCATGGAGAAAAGTTGTTTTTACATCTAAGCTTTCAAGAGATCACAAATCTTCCTCTCACGCCACAAGACTTAAAATAGTCCCTAATTGAAGTCATTTTAACAGCGGGGAGAAAATATTTCATCAAATCTATACCTTTCTTTTGTCTGAGCCCTTTACAACAAGTCTAGCCGTAGCCACCTCTCTTTTCTCCTCTCCATCTTCTTCTTTAAACTTGTAAACCCATTTATTACGCAATGCTCTTTCACCATAGGCAAGCCCAGACCAAGTCCCCAAATGCGGATTTGTGCCAAGGAATTCATTCCTCTTTCATGCCTTGCTCCCACTTCTTTTTGGTGTCTACGCGCATTGCCTCTTCATAACATGCAGTTCACAGGAATTAGTCAACAATAAATAATATAATGCAAGAGAGGAATTATCGTTCAGGGGTATGCCAACTTTGGTAGATCTTCTAACAACGCTTGCTACAGGTGTTTGAGGTACTGTTGCTCCTTTTATTTGTTTAGCCACATTTTGATTTTGAGGTTCCTTTAGAATTTCTTTTGATTGATCTCATCAAGGGGTATTGTATTTCTTGTTTTTTACTGTTTCACATTTCTTTCCCGCAAGTGATGCTTTTGTACATGACCTTTTCATTGAATGTGACATCCTCTACTCCTAATGATTTTGTTATTTTCCTTATCCATAAGCGATAGCCAAATCATTAACACCATATCAATAAGGAAGGTACTTCTTGGATTTTGCCTCAAAGCTTTGTTCTATTTTCTTTATCAACATGGACAAATGCTTCCTGGCGAAGTTTTCAGAAAAGAATAGTTTACCTTGTTTCATATCCATTCCTCCTCTGGAATTATACCATCAAAGAGCTTGAAGGTCCTACGTTTGATAAATGAAACAATTATCTGACATCACTTAAAGCTGTAAGGGAAAACCAACGTACAATCTCATACTCCTTGCGCTCCATGATTTTCCTATTCATACCTTTACGACCCGCCATTTCTTGTGGTGTTAGGTAGGTATCTTCTCTCCTCTCTGAATCCCTTGGTATGAACATTAATCATCAAAGTCCTTGCTACGATATTCACCTCCATTATCGTCCCGGACACTTCGAGCTTTTTCATGTCTCATTCTCAATAAAGCTTTCCATTTCTTAAAAGTATCAAAGAAATCATATTTTTATGAGGATACAATAAACCAAGTTTTCTAGTTGCATCATCAATAAAAGTAACATAATAATGAGAGCCACCGAGATGAGAGTACACAGGTTAGGTCCACTTACATCTGTATGCACAAGCTCCTAACCTTTCATTCTTCTCTTTTTCGACTCAGAGAGTGTCAACTCTCTTTTGAACTTTCCCGCATAAACACAATGCTCGCGGAAGTCCAAATCAATTTGTTTAAGATCACGCAACAAATTTATTTTGTGAAATGTCGCATATTTCTCACTCATGTGTCGACCTATACATTTTCTGATGTTGCTTATCCATCATATAGAAATAAGATATAGAAGAGTCAGTATTACGATTACATAAATACAAATGTACCTACCGTCTCTCCTTTTGCTATAACCTGTGATCCTTTGATGACCTTCCGCGTCTTATCTGTAAATATGGATTATACAACTTTTCACTTGCAGTATACATTGAAATTAGATTTTTCCTTAAATCACAGGATATGTCTTTACCTCTTTCAACAACCATTGGTTTCCATTGCGTTGCTTTATTTTTTACCCTTTCTCGTTCAACAATTTTGCATGGTGCATCATCACCCAAATGAACTGTCAAAATCACCTTGAACATAATCTAGAAAATGTATTCTATGGGGTGTGGCATGAAATTAGAGCCCTTTGAATCTACCTGAGACTTCGAAATATTATTATCTATAAAACAAGAAGGAATCAAGAAGCATCTTGTAACACATCACCTGTACATTTGCTTCTGATTTCTCTCTTTGTTGTCCATCTTTTTTGTTTCTTTGGAGCTCTGCGGTCTTTCTTGGATGTCCTTTCTTCCCCTGAGATTCCAACCTCTATCTTTCCAAGTCGGATTTGGATCACGCGCCCCTTCCTAAATTCCCACTTGGCCGGTTCCCTTAGCCTTTTCCTCTATCCTTTTTGTCTTCCCATTTTCTCCATGTTCAATGCATTAACTGATGTCTCTCACGTAGCCTTTTCCATACGCATTTCCTCACTAAGGATAACACCAGCAGCATCATCAAATTTTAAAGTATTTGAACGAGGGACAGAGTTACCCGCAGCCCTTGACCAAACCATTTCGATTTTACGGCAGTAGGCACAAGATTAGAAGAGTAACCTCATCCTTAGAGTCCGCTTTCACGAACTTAGTTGATTAGTAGCCCATTATTAAATTCGGTAAATGATCGCCAGGACCACCTTCCGACATCTTCATATTAAAATAATCTCTTCATTAGAAATACCTTATTGGAATGTCGAGGTTTTTCATACAATTTGGCGGTCGCATCCATCAAACCGCCGTTGTCTTTTCTTTCGAGATATTAGAAGCCAGCAAGCGTTGCCAAGCTTTCGGTCGTATTGTTCCTAGAGCCTTTACGTCAAGAATCTCCCATTGTTTGTTCTTCATGGCCATTGGCTTCTTTACTACTCCACATCAATGGTGAGATAGATCGCCGATATAAATAATCTTCATCATCTTCCATGGTAGTTTTGGCCATTAAATTTCTCAACCCTAAACTTTCCATCTTAGGCATTTGCTCCCCACTTTCGAACGAGGAACCCTCTTCTGCGGAGTTACCTTCATCGATGCTCCGGTTGGTAAACAGGACAGCGGAACAATAAGAATAAAACCAGTTGTTAGAAAAACAGGACCGCGGAGCAATAAAATAAAACAAATGCGGAAACAAAACACAGAATATACACAATACAAGAGAGACACAGATTTACGTGGTTCACCCAGTGTGGGCTACGTCCACCAGAGAAATTGCCAGGTCATTTCTTTATTATCATCCAGCAAAATGAAGGGATACAACCTACAACAAAACCCGTTGTAACTTCCTCTTCTTTCTCTCACAGTCTCCTCTCTCATAATACAATACTCGCCAACATACATAACCGCAATACATTTCCCTCATAAAAGAGGGTTGCCTTATAGGGTAAAAAAACCCTAACATAATCTCTATCGTTAGATCTGTGACCTTATAATGAACGGTCCAGATTTACAATGAAATTACAATATACTTTTACAAGGCAATTTTTCCTTCGGGGGCCCGCTTGCCCCAAGACCCCTGCGTGGAAGAGTGTACATACTTTTGGGGTGTAAATACTTCATGGGGTATAAACACGGCTGAAAGTAAAAGTCCTCTAAATCAGGAAGATAATCAGGCTCCACAACCAACACTTCATAGAGTTTTTTTGCATGCTTTCTCATCCAAAGTTATCCATTACACAAATTGTGTTACAAAAAATCCAAAAAATTGCACAAATTGTGTTGCCAAAAATTCAAAACTTATTGTGAAAAGAGGGTTGATTGTTACAGTGGAATCATTGTAGGGGGGCACAATCTTTGACATGAAGCTTCCTACATGGTTCTCTTGTCAAACCTTAATAAGTGAATCTTTGCATCTATTGGAAGACTTTGAAAGGAAATGGAGTAAATTATGGTCGTTGAAATTTTATTGGCTCTATTTTCATGATACGCAACACCTTTAACATCAAAATTGAGTCTTGTGTCATCTTTTTATGTGAGAAACAACTTTGTTGATATATAAACCTTCCTCAAGAATGTATCAAAATGCCACTTTAAAAAGTAGCATATAGTCTCTTCCACTTAAGGAAATTAAGGCCATAAGACTTCTAGAGAACATAAAATTGGTAATATAACTGCCTTCAAGCGTCTACAAAGATGACTATCATCTATTAAGCAAATTGATAACACACCAAAAAGTTTCATACTTCAAATATAATTACATGTACAAATTTGCAATAAAGAGTGACCAAATAGTTAGACACTACTTGTTTGTTGGAGTTGGATGGAAACTGGTTTGTTAGTTCAGTTGTTGTTTGCTTAAGCTCAAAGCCAACTCTTCTTCAATTTCAATAGGTGGTCTACACTCAATCATGTCCTCTGCAGATATATCTAGATTTTCAAGGAGTTTCCTCTAAAACTTATAATTCATACTTCCTCGATGAGGTTGGGATTTGTTGATTCCAAACATGTATTCAAAAGAATCTGCCACTCTTTTATTGAAATTGCTTTGATGTCGGTTCTTACATTCCTTTATCTCTTGATACGTTATTATTAAATTCTACACAACATCCAAAACTACTTGAAACTCCTTGTACACTTCCTCTATTGGCAGAGAGTTGGTTGATATTTCCTTAATAAATCGTGAATTTATGAGACCATGTTATTGTTTGGAATGGGTTGGTAGCTAAAAGATTTCCAACCGCTTGAACCAAAAGGTTCATTCTCATCTTCGCCAACCACCCTTTTCATGGGTCAACGATATATTCTACATCGATAGGATTCTACCATGTTGTTGTTCACATGCTTGCCAAAATTAATTGCAAATTCCAAGGGGTGGAAGGAAGAATGAGAACGTGGGAGCCCACCATCCCAAATTAAGGATAAAAACCCACATTTACTATACATCATTATGTGTAATCATATCGATCTAGGAAATGTCATATTATCAATTTCAAATAAGATCGTCACTCTCCTTAACATTTTTTTTCAAAAAAATGTACCTTTTTTCCATTGATTGAAATAAAAAGTTACATTTTGAGAGTGTTCCTTGATTGGTGTAACAAGATCAACAAAAGGGAATTAAGAAATTGTTCATAGCCTAAAATGCAATGTTTTCTTGCGCATGCAATAACTACATCTCACTCGACAATGTGTTTTATCTCATAGGTTGCTTTTAAAATCATTGCAAAACCTCGCAAGTCAAAACACATATGGTGTTGCTACAACTCCCTTTGCCACGAGTTTCACCTCTGTGTTTACTCTTATCCTCTAGAAAAGTATCTAGAGGCTAAACACATCATTGTGAAGCTTGGTGTTGCATCTCAGTGTTCATTGAATTAAAAATATTTGCAGGTAGATCTAGGAAGCAATATGTTGGTGCAAGAAATCAGCATTAATTAGGTTCATCGCGATCCCCCAAAGCATGAAATCTTTATTAGAAGCCTCTTGGTGAAAAAAAATGTCTATAACTATGCTTCTATCAACCCATGTCATTGATTTGCAACTAACAAGACATCTCGTTGGGAGTTAGATCCTCTGCACAAATTTTAGAAGTCTTTGTTTTCTTTTGAATCTTCAAACTTCCATCTTGTTGACTCAATTTAGTCCTTGGCAATCCATTCCATCAATTTATCAGTGTTATAATGTTGCAAGGAGGCTTTGCAAGCTTGGCGACTTCTTAGGGCACTCGATGCTTCACTGAGATTGTTTTATTAATTCATATATTACTCGCATGCTTCTCAAACAACATGCAACTACCTAGATGTATGATCGACATAATGGTTGGTTTTGTAACGATCATAAGAGTTTTCGACCATTCAAATCCTTTGGTAAACATTTGGGAGTATCTTTCCTTGCCCATATCACACACTTCTATGTCTTGCGCAAATAGATGTTCAATTTCAAGAAGCAACAATGTATGTAATGAAGTGGATATTCAGTAGTCGAAACGTATCCAATACCATGGATAGTCAGTAGTCGAAACATATCCAATAACATGTTTTTTCATCATTTGAATCTCCTTGTTTCTTGTTTGTTCCATATTTGCTTTTCACTTTGTTAATTCATCAAAGCCTACAAGGATCCTTTGTTAGTTTTACAAAGCTAAGAGCTATGTTTTGCAAATTGTCATTACATTAGCCAGGTAGACCATTGATAATTGAAACAAATCCATTGTCATGCCTTTTCACCACTTGAATTTCCTTGTTTTTTACCTTTCCCATCCTCATTAACGTCCATTATCAATTGTTGCAATCGAACAAGTTTCATAGTAACAAACATGTCAATGCATTAATTAGCTTTAAGTATTAACTCATGGTATCTCATAAGATGTAATTGAATGAAAATGTGATCATGGAAGCTATCCATTTAACTATCATCTTTCCACAAGCAATAACCATGTTATTTAAATGATATGTGCATCGACCTTCGACGATGAAGTGCTTAGTCTTAGTAGGATGCCGAGGAAAAGTTATTGATTGCAATACATGTCTATGCCAGCTTTGATTATTATGTGTATGATTCTAAGCATGTAATTCTTACCACTTCATGAACAAATGCCATGTCACTAATATAAACCATTCATGAAACCTCCATGAACAAGTAAAAGAAAACATCACAATCAAGCTATTGCAATATAAACAAGGGCATTTCAATATGGTCTTCTCAATATAAACAAGGGCATTTCAGTATGGTCTTCGCAAGCTAGAGGGGTTTTAGATCATTACATCATTGCAACACAGAGAAAGAAAAGGATACTAAAAGGCTATCAAATGTCATTACAACAAAATTGTCACGGGCTTCCATTTTAGTTTTCATTTACCTTTTTAGTGGATTTTTTGTAGTTTTGTTGAAAACTCAATGCTATTACACGGGACAATGCTAAACGTGGTGTTATTTCATGAGTTGAAGTTAAACTCAACATTGATTGTGTCAAATTTACCACGTAATAGTCCCTGTCGAAGGCACAGAGGGACTATAGCGATCGATAATTTGTTGACTTCACATTAATCTATCCTTTGACTATAAATTTTCGCATCATCTCTATTGTTCGTACTATAGAAGTAAAAACATTATTATATATATATATATATATAAATATATATATGTCATCGTCTCATTGGAAAATATATTCAAGGTCTTATTGCCAGCTTCGTTGTTCCCAATGTTGTAAATGTGTAGATATCCAAAGTTTTGAGCTTATATGCTCCTTTTTAATTTTTATTACATTTTTACTGAAATGTTTACAAACCGAAAGTTCTGAGCATGGATGCTTTTTTTTTATTAATGTATTTGTCCTATTATTATTACTCCTTTGTATTTTTATTGAAATGTTTGCATACCGAAGGTTTAGATCATTGACACTTTTTTTCAGGTGCTTGAATAGGCATGACAACTTAAATGTTTACATGGCGTGAGGTCCTGAAATAGGCCTGACAACCTAAATGTTTGCATACCGCGAAGCCCTTACACAACTTGGCAGCCTTAAATGTTTACCCAAATAGGCTTCTCAGAGTACGTTTTTCCTAGAAATTTTCCATACAATGTTGCAGTGAATTTGGACAATATTGTTGTCCACTGCCAGTTGAATAAGCATTGTATGTTTCATACTTCTTCTAGGCTTGAATGCAATTTCGTCATCATTGAAGCTACATACTTTGTTTGTTGGTTCGGTGGGTGCTTCTTCTTCATTGGTTCGTCGATTGTTGCTTGTTGTTGTTTGGTTCAACTTTGCAAGGTTGGGGTTCTGCATTCGCAGTTGGATCTGTTTTGTTTTTTTTTTACTTTGCAGGGTCCAGGTGTTGCACCCACAATTCGACCTGTGCTTCTGTCGTTCATCATTTCAGAGTAAGTTTCCATGCCATAATTTCATTTTTTATTCCTTATTTGTTGTTCAGTGTTTGTAGTTTGCAAGTAAGAATGTTTGCTTATTTCTACTGGTATGCTCGTCATATGTTTCTGATTCCTTTTGTGCTTCGGCTACAGTTTGGTAATCGTTGGAGATACATAAGTTGTTTACTAGTTAAGTGGTTGTTTCTTGTTCGTTGGTTCGTTGGTTGTTGTTGTTTGGCTCAAGTTTATGAGTTTGGGGCCTTGTGGTTGCAGTCGGGCATGTTCGTGCTTTCTCGCTGGTTTGGTGCTTGTTGTTTTCTTTTGTTTGCTTCGGCTTTGCAGGTTTGGGGTCCTGCGCCGGAAGTTGGAGCTGGTTTTTTTTNGGGGGGGGGGCGCTTTGCGGTGTTCACATCCTGCACGTGCGAGTGGACCTGCGGTTGTGTTGTTTGTCGTGTCTGGCGAAGCCGAGATCTGGCGCATGTTCGCCTGCATGTTCTGCTGTGAAATTTTGTTGATACTTTAGTGTTGACATGATACAAAACAGTGGCATAAGAAATAATTGGACAACTACATGTGCAATTGCAGTATCCGCTGTTTTTTTATTAAAATAAAACATGTGCAAAATGCACTTATTAACCATATATGGTGAAATGTGCCCATATCGCAATACAACTTCTTTATCCTCTACACAAACTGGTGTGACCACGATACAATTTGTCTTGTACTTGAGATATGATACGTACACCAAAGATACTGCAAAATTATATTTCCATGTTTGGAAGCATATCTGGATACTCTGCCACAGAAAACCAAAATCATTTAGCTATGTCCATGCAATTTCTTAATATTTTGTGGCTTGTAATATATTTTGGGCAGGGAAAAACTTTATATATTTACAACCATGGATGGAGAAAAGCAAAGGTTCATGTTTCTGACTATCTTTTATTCTATTCGTTGATTCTCATTTATTGTATGTACATATTACTTGTTCTTTGTTGCATACCAGCTTCCATTCATGTTCATTGTATTTTGTGTGTTCTCACATTCAAACAAACAGAATAGTGGGAGAAAATGAAGGAGTCTTAAGTACAGCGGTGGAAGAGGAGATACAAAGGTATATGCTTGTACTGTTATTTCATATTGCGTTGTTTTGTATTTCATTTATTGTCTGTATATGTGTTCACCTAGTTTATTGTATGTAGATATTGCGTACCTTCCTACATAATAACTTATCTTCATTACATGTCTTCCTGTGTCCATTGTATTTTTCTTGCATTGCTACATTTAAACAAATAGAGTGGTTGGAGAGACGATGGACTCTTTGGCGCGAATATAGACGAGGAGTTGCAGAGGTACATACCTGTACTCTTATTTCATATTCCAGTGTTTAGTATTTCATTTAATGTCTGTGTATTTGTTCTACTTGTTCTACTGGTTTGCACCTTTTTTACTGTATGTATATACTACGTATCTTTCTGCTTATTCTCATGTAAATCGTATTCTCTTTGTTGCTACATTGAAATAAATAGAACTGTATTTCTTTCTTCTACGTGTCTTTCTTCATACTAACTTCCCTTCATGTCCATTGTATACTCAGCATTGCTACCCTTGGAAGAAACAAATTGGTTGGACAGGAAGATGAATTCTTATATGCATCAGCAGAGGGGTTTGTGGTACAATCTTCGAAAAGGTATACCAACTGTGCTAGTAAATTAAACATACAAAATAGGTGGGGGCATATAATATTGGACTAGAAAACGATGATTTGGCAACAATGGGCCTTTCTGCCCTCCTCATTTCTATTTCTTCCATTTTCTATTATCCCTTTTTCTTTTTGATTGCTCTGCTTAGTCGTCTTTTCGAAAATGCCTTGGTGCGCGGGTTGGTGGACTCACGGGTTCACATTTATGGTCATGCTTCTACCTTATTCCATACTTACCCACTTTGTCAATTGCAGGTGTCGGGCTGGCGAGTTCAAGATTGCATCTCTGGTTTCAGAGGTTCCGCGATATACAGATTGGTCGTCGTGCCCCACCATCATGCCCTATTTACTGTTACACATTTTTTTAGTCAAAAAATCTGAGGCATACAATTTGACCCTCGGGTCCTCATGTTTCTTGAGTATCCCTTCACACCCTATTTAGTATTCCATCTCCTTCGACCCTGCATGTGACATTAAGAACAATTATGGAAAATATACAATGCATATGCTTGTTTAGTCCTTCTGATGTTCATCTACACATTCTTGCATCAGAAAAAGTTGGACTAGTGACATGGCCATGAGTAGTCAATCATCCCAAACATCAGTAGACCGACAAGGCCAAAGGTAAAGGTGCATACATTATGTTCCTCGTATATTTACCAAACAAATATTCTTAACTATTTGTTCATCTATGTCATGGTGAATATGTTGATGTCATCTGCAACACATACTTTGTAGTTCACAAGAAGTATCAACAAGTGCAAGCGAGACGCCGAACATGGTGCAGGTTCCGCAGACTAAGAGGTCTGGTTGCAAAACTCTGGCTCCATAGTTCATCCAAGTTGTGCGTCTACTTGTACATTTATGCTAGGAAAAAAAGAAAACAAAAGAATAATGCACACTACCATTCACATTACTTTTCCTGTTAAAAAATTGTCACTATGTCTAAACTTGTAACACCCAAAATACTATCAATAGAGCGATTGAACAACCGTCGAACTGGACAAGTGTTCATTGGGGACATAATGGTCGTCTATGGAACCTACTTGGACAAGGCAAACAAAACTAGATCCATTATGTGTGCTGACACGACAGACAAGGAGGCCCTCATGACAGTCACATTGACTATTCCTACACAACTTGTCCACAAACATGCAAAAAAGATATTGCCAGGTAATGGGATATCCATTACAAATTTTAATATATTGCCCAAAACAATATATGACCATGGTGATAGTGATTGGATTATATCGCTCAACGAAACAAGTATTGTGGAAATAATTCCCGCTATTTGTTCAAAATATCATTTCGTCCCGGACACAACTATCAGCCAACTTGCACAGAGCAACAACATTCACCCAATCGAAACCATTGGCGCAACTGTCACACTCGCGAGAAAACTTGGCTCGCAAAACATTATCCATATAAAAGATGGAGAGTCAGACAACGACAAGGCAATGGTATTGTTCTCCATATCCAGTTTTGTCCTTTTCTTTCGCATGTCCATGTATCTCGGTTAAGTTACACAAATATTGCATTGTTCCATGTTGCAGCTGGAATTGTTCGATACCTATTCAAATTTGTTTTCGTCAGTGGAACAACAATTGCATAAAGGGCAATTTCCACTTATGCTCTTCAAAAATATAACAAAGAAAAGAAATGTTAAAGAAAGGAACTTTCGCACAACCCAAGCAACATCTGTAATAGAGTTGCCAACAAACATAGTACATTATCTCAAGAAGCTAACTAGCTCTACAACCGTTGTGTGTATACATCTACAGTTTCATCCTCACTTTGCTCATACAAATAGCCTTGACCAAATTTCTACAGTTTTTTTTTTTTTTTTT
>SNQJ01S0013067.1:1927-34164 GCA_010110895.2 Picea sitchensis | reverse complement strand
GGACAAGAAGAGAAAAAAAATTGTGGGACAGGCAGAAGAGCCCGAAATTCAGAGTGAGAACATGGAAATTGAGCTTGATCTGGATAGTGTATTCTACTACCTTGATCAGCCCCAAGACGTGATCCAGCATAGTCGTCCAATGGACATATTTGATATCGAAAATTTTGACGAAGATGAATCCTTCGTGTTCCAGAGCGTTGTTTTTGACAGCCAGTCCAAAAAATTAGTTATGGAAAAAAAATATGTGAAAAATAAGAAAGGAAAGTCTCGTTCAGAGGTTAACCTTGCGAAGATGCGGCCGTCCCAAATCTGTCGACTTCACATAGCGACCGTATATGCTCTTGATGATTCCATTGGAGGCATTGAGGCCGAGAATGCCAGACTGAAGGACCGGGTCAAGGTATTGGAAGAAGCTTTGATTCCTATGCCATTGCTTGCCAATCCTTTGGCAATAGCCATGCATGCTAGCCCTACAACCAAGTTAAAAGGATCCTCCAGCCTCCTCGCATCGTGTAGAGGATACGTGGAGAATAATATCAAAAAAATAATGGAACTGATTACTGAGGCATGGAAAACATCACAAACCATGACTTCCCTTGGAACAAGGGCACATAATTTGCTCGAACATTTGTAGGCGAAGTTAAAAGATGAAGAACATTTCTATTTAAACACAGACCTTCCTTTTGGCACCATTGTCAACAACATGACAGAAACGAGAAGAATAGAACAAGATCTCCCATCCAAAAACCGGATCGGTAAATTAAATGCATGCTGGAAAGAAAAAGTGAAGAACCTGCATCTCATTGTTCTGTCATGTGAACAAGCCATATCAAAGAAAGAAAAATTATTCACAAAGCTGGCCAAAATAAACTTAGCCGGAAGGACCAATGATTTCCAAGACCCTAACTTAATCGTCAACTCCTTGCCCTTAACTAAGCAAGCCTTCGTTAAACAGGTGGATATTTTTAAGGCGCTGTCTTTGGAAAAGTTTTACAACATCCTTGAATATGGTCAAGATGATATCGACAACTGGCTAGTTGACTATTCGGTACAGAATGAGGAAATTGATCAGACTCTACATAATCTTTCGATCGACTTTAGGGAATGAGAAAATGAAATTTTCAACGTCGCCCCAATGAGAAGCTACATTGAAGAATGACTCAAAAGGGAATTGAAGCAGGCCGTCGAGAAAAGGCAACAGGCAGTTGCCACGATTCTAGTAGCCGTCGACGACATCAATGAAAAGACATCAACAAGAAAATAGCAACAGGGGTCATATGTACCATCACTGTAAGTCTATACTGATCGCATCCTACTTTGTTTATCAACCCAGTTATTCCACTTTTTTAAATAGAAATGTCTAGCCAAAGATTGATACCTTTCAATTTATTCTTTTCAAGTATTACACTCTACCGTCCACTTCTTCTTTCTACAGTCCTATTTCTTGTACATATTTATCTTATGGTCCGCGGGAGCCCCAATCCCAGTCTATATGACAAACACATTTAAATTTCCAGGAATTTGTAACAGACAATATTATTATTTGATATATTTCAAATAAAAAATATTTATGTCCTCATAATTTTTTATCTTCCACTATGCTTATGGTTCGCGCGAGCCCCAATCCCAGTCCATATGACAAATAAATTTAAATTTCTAGGAATATGTAACTTTTTTGATATATTTCAAATTAAATTGTTTTTTATCTCCTTTTATATTTATGTCGTCATAAATTTTTATCTTCCACTATGCAGAAATTGTATTTTCTTAATTTGAATATAACTTTTTTTTGTCCTGCCACATATAGAGACAAAATAGAAAAAAAAATTCAATATAGAAAAATATATTATATACTTTCAAAAAATAAATGGGGCTCTAGAGGCCATGTGTCATTTACAACATGGATACCACCTATGCTTCATGCTGCTTGCCACATCTCCGCTGCAGTTTGCATCTGCCTCCGCTACTTTTTCCTATCCCTCTGCATTTATTCCCAATTCAACCCAGTAGGGACTACGCTGCCACACAACACTTGTTTTACATTAGATTTAACGTTGGCTTTCATAATGGAGTTAGCATCGAGTTCACCGTTGAATTTAGCATCATATTTCCTAAATAACTACATAAAAGCGAGGGAATTTTTTTCTAAAATAAATTTTAAAAATATCAAAGGCTAAAAACAAGCTACTTTTCTCAATCCTCGTGAGTGTGAGGTTGTGTTGTAACATTATATAATTTTTTAATATATATATATATATATATATTTAGTTTTAATTAGTAATTAATTAATGAAATTTTAGTTTGTACCTTCAAATTTTTCTTCTATCTTGATTTGTTATTAATTAGCTTCATTTTAGAATATTTTGGTTAAAATTAGTATAGTTTAGTTTAAAATTATTTTAAACTTTAGGTTTAATTTTATTTATTTTATATTTTAAACTCTTGTATTAATTTTGTTGTATATTAATGACAACAATAATATAGTTTTAATTTGTTTATTAATGTTTTTTTGTATATATATATATATATTACCTTAGAGAATCTTCATGGCGATACACATGTCAAAGTTTGCCACCTTTTTTGCCATACAAATGGAAACCATAATAGGTGGCCTGCAAAACAGGCAAGCATGTTTTTGTGCATAGTCCCAAAATAAAACTAAGCCTAAGTCTAACTGTAACTGAGGCCTCTCTGGACCTGATAACATAACAATAAGAAAACTAGACAGGAGCTGAACCCGAGCGACCTTCATTGTTGGGGGTGAAAGTGAACGACTCACAGCATGTCGGGCAACGTCGCTTGGCTGGCTTGCTTGACAGGGAGTTGAACAAGATGTACAGGCGACGGTTAAGGGTGTTATGGCGATGGAGCTGGTCGGCCATGTCCCTTCGCATTTCAAATATTAGCTGTAGATGATATTCTGAGAACCTGAGGGAACTGGGTGGTTCTGGCGTTGGGGTTTTAACACTTGGAGGCCCGTGAACATCTCGTGCAATCGACGTTATTGCTTCCTCCAACCATTCTGGAGGAATCTCTTCTACGACTAGAGAACCACCATGGTTTTGTCCTGGTATGGACGTTTGGAGGCGTGCTAACAATTGGAGCAATCGACCTTGTTGTTTCCTCCATCCATTATGGAGGGATCTCTTCCTCTACCATACAACCAACCAATTCTGTCACAAGATGGGTGTTTGGAGGCTCAATTACATCTGGTGCAGTAAGCATAGTGGATTCCTCCAACCATTTTGGAGGTGTCTCTTCCTCAATCGGACAACCATTTGATTTTGTCATAGGGTTGATTCTTTGAGACGGTTGTTCCAAATTGCAAAGGGGGTTCTGAGGGCTAGAGGTAGTGCACAATTGTTCATCTATCCAATTATGATCATATTGGGGAGAGCCAACAGGGTCTATGAAGGGGATGGGGGGCGGAGAGAGGCTTGAATAGGGGCCAGGTCGATGGTGTTGGGCCGAAAAACTGTAATAGGTTGGCCCGCACTTGAGCTTTCCCCATTCATGCGACATGGGAGAGACACAGACTGAAACAAACAATTGCTTGACACTAGAGGGGAGAAAGACCAGAAGGACTAGGCGAGGAATGGGAAGCGGATTGCAAAGCCAGAATGAAATAACCAATGTTATGCGTTGCCTCCATAAGGATCGCGAAAGTGACAGGGAAAGTTTCCATAAAGACTGAATTGATGGCACTGACCTGCCTCGTACGATGTTGTATGTGCACCATTAAATTTTCCCTCATGTGCACGAGGCACACTACCTCCCTACCAAAGTGAATGTGAGGCATGTTGATTTGACATGGAGGAAGGTTGGTGGTTGTGGGTGTTCAACACGTCGAACGCATATATGTCAGGTGTTGTTGGGTAGCCAAGTGTCACCCCATCCGGGGAATTTGTTTTTTAATGTTACTATTTACTAATAAAGCTCTTTTATTTTAGTTGGTTGATCGCGTGATTGGATGTGATAACGATAAATCAAATGATCTACATTGCATTTCGTCCCCCAACTTCATGCTCGAAGTTTAATAAATGGTGGGGGGGGGTCCCTAAAAAAAATACCATGGTTTTCGCTTAAATAATGGTGGGGGGGGGTCCCTAAAAAAAATACCATGGTTTTCGCTTAAATGACTTGGTGGTTGCACAATCATCCCCTGGAATCACCAAGATGCTCCACGCTTAATGTTAAGAAACAAATATCCAAATAACATAGCATCATAATGCTACCCAACAAAGATAATTTGGATATTGCGCCTCTTGAGAAGTAAACCTCCTATACACCACATAAATTCACCAATACAAGAAGATTCCAAATGAAAGGCCCTTTGGTATATATATAGGAGACTAGGAGGTACAATTACACTAATGGACCCAAGTCAACATAAATAAAATAACAATACTAATGTAATATGCCCCAATTAAGGGTAATGCCATTATTTATGGCTTAACATGCCCTTCCTTAGACAAGTGTTGTCTACAACACTTCAGTAATTTTGATCTTCCTCAGATAAAAGACTCATCTCCCAAGTGGAATCTTCAACATGTAGTTTCTTCCACTTAATGAGTATACTTGAAATGGATCTATTCCTCACCCTAAATTTTTTTTGTGTCAGTGATGGTTTCGGGGTCTAATATGATTTTTCCTTCCCTCAAGTTCTAGAAATATAGCTTTGAATTAGATCTTGTCACATATAACCTTTAAGCATGAAACATGGAAAAATTTGGTGTACTCGTGAAGATGCAAAAAACTCCAATTTGTGTTTCACAGATTTGCATTTTTTAACACCTTATAAGGACCATAATACTGGGTGATAATTTATTATCCTCTTAACTTGCTTGAGGGACATCTATTTGTATGGTTGTAGTCTTAAAATACCCAATCCTCTACTTCAAAACTTCTTTCACTCAGATGTTGATCTGCTTGTTGTTGTAAGTTTTAAACCTCAGAAGTAAAGCAATGCATACGCATTCTTAAGCAAAATGTAAATTAATCAATGGCTCATTCACATAGTACAATGAGATTTATACACTGAAAACCCTCAAATGGGAAACCTTTTCTTATTTCATTATATCAAATTTCACTCATTCACTATACAATATATACAATGCTTTAAGGTATTCCGTAGATACCAAAAACCCTAATACCCTTTAACCGGATTAATTTAGAAAACCACTGTAAATAAAACTTTGCAAATAGCAAAACCATAAAAATCGCATGCTGTCTGGCTACCGCCTCTAAGGCTTTTAATCACAGAATCCAAGGGGGCATATTCCCCTCGACCCCCTAGAAGCTCTAGTGCAATACTCTACATAAAGAGCACTACTATGAGGGATCAAGCCGTGACGCAGCTGTTTAACTGACGTACCATTAATGCATTAATACGTAAAGAATATAACACATACCCAACATTCTCCCACTTGTTGTTTCCTTTGTATCCAAAGGTCCAAGGGATTATATAGTCAACAATTCTAGGGCAGTAATGCCCATTGTTAATTTGGCCACACTGTGAGAACTTCTTTTCTGTACTGCAACTTAGTCAATGTGAGTCTCGCAAATATTCTTCAAAGTGTCAACCTTTCCAAAGAATATCACCTTCTTTTCCTCAACCATACTCTCATTAAAGTGATATTGAACATCAATATGCTTTGTCTTCAAATGATAAGCTAGGTTCTTGCTAGGAAGATCTAGACTGCCGCCAATATAATCTCATTGTTGGTTGTACCAACCCAATACCTCAACACAATCTTGGTAACCATATCGCCCATTGTTTCGTGATGAGTATCGCTGGATGGGTGTTATATATGCACTAAAACACACACTAAACCCCTCAATTAAATTGTCAACCCGGTATAAACTTAGAGTTGTAGCAAAATATACACCAAGGTAGAAGGGTCAGGTGCTACCTTAACCATACAGTAGCTATCTAAGGGCTAATCTATTCAAACAAACCCCATCTAATGAGAAAAACCTACTAAGAAAATTGAAACTATGTAACCCAAGTAATTTTGGGCCAAGGATCAAAGGATAGTTCTAAGAAGACAAAACCCCATGTAAAGCAAACTAGTTCATAAATAATAAGCAAAAGCAACGATTAAGCATAACAATAAGCAAATAGCCAAAGCAAACTATTTTAACTTGTCGTTTAGATAAATTCGCGGAGGCAAGGACACAGACCATCTCCCCACAGATCCAATCTGGATCTCGAATAAACTGGGAGATAGAAATACTACTCTTTCCCTAGTTCTAAAGTATTGAATGGGATCAAGAGAAGAAAGGGGATGATGTACTTACTTTATGAAAGCTCTCCTATCTCTGTTGATCCCCGCTCTAGCCAGGCTGCTCTTTGCGTCAGTCTCAATCACAAATAACACAAACCAATCACAACAAAAGAGATTAATATATTCAAAACTCTAGACTATACATGTGGATCATGAGCTGTAATAATGTGATATCATCATTATGGGAAAGCGTGGGACATATTCATATATTATATCAACTGAAAGAAAATAAATACAACCTGAGCTCACGTAGATCTCCTTTTAATGGCTTCTAGTTTGGACACACACACATTTGCTCATCATGCATGAAGAACTTCCGCCACTTGTGATAACCTTGTGGTCGCCTTCTATTTGTCATAAAGATCAATTTCCCATACAATAGCGCCTTCACCACCTCCACATCTTGCTCTTGCTAATTTGTTACTTGTTCTTCTTCTTGTTGTTGTTAACCCTTTCCATGAATCATCCCTTCAATATAGGAAAGGATTGTTTAGTTACTTGATAGAATGTAATCCCAAGATATCCTGGAGATTCATTAATTTGCCAACCATTCAACTCAACTCATCCCTTCTAGAAGATTCCTTCTAGAAGGATCAGAACTTATCCGCTTTCTCTTAAGAATCATTTCCACTCGACCTTTAACACACAGCTAGCGGAAGGTCCGCAATGACTGAAGGTACCGCTGGAAACCATGTATTCTCGCTAGGAAATATATATGCACCAAGCGACTGCCTTCAAAAGTGATTTTGAGAAGCCGACAGGTAACTTTCTCCATGAAAATGATCTTAGTGAAGAGTCAGATCTTCCATCACCATGTCATTATCATGTCATCATCTTGATAACCAAAATGTGGATAACACTTGCCAACCTACATTCAATGAGCAATCCACCCTATAATGCAAGTAAATAAACAAGCAAAACAACTATCTACTAAAGCAAGCAAACAAGTAAGCAGACAACTAACTAACCTATTAAAGCAAATAAACAAGTAAGCAAAACAACTGAAGCTAACCTATTGAAGCAAATAGAAAAACTAACTACCTAAGATAACTTCTACCTAAGTAATCAAATTAAACTTCCTCATTGAACAACTATCTAGCCTAAGAGGCAAGTGGACTATATTCTTAATTCAAAACTTCAAAACTATTTCTAATTCATGAAAGGAAATCTATTTAATTGAAAGCAAGAAGAACTACCAACTAATTCTTAATCTAAGATAAGCAAACTTCTCTTTAATCTATCAAAGCAAAAGACTATCTATCCTACAACAACAATAAAGCTATCTTCTAAACTATGAAAGCAAGAAACTATGTCTTCTGATTTACAAAAGCAAGAAACTATCTTTTCTGATCTATGAAAACAGGAAACTATCTTTTAACCTCTGACAATAAAAATATAATGTTAGTGGTTGTGTGAATGTCTCTGGTGTCGTATGATATCTCGATGACACTTGACAACAAAGGATAATTCAAGCGGTATAAGCTCAACACTAATCTCAATAACAAAGTGAAAGGTATGGATTAAACAATCCAATGAGAATTTAGCCATGACAAAAACAATCGTCAATTACCGTGCATATTCATTTATTGACCATCAACAATATAACAAGATCATCATTGTACTTCTACACTATGTAAGCAAAATTCATACCTAAACTCAATCATTAACTAAGAAATACAATTGCAATTTAACTCTAGGAAAGAAATTACATAAATGAAACTATGCTATATCTATTCTAACAATTCAAACTGCAATAAGAAAATGCTTAAGAACAGAAATTAAGACATGACATTAAAAAAAGTAAACTACCAAATGTATTAGCCAACAACTAAGTAAGCAA
This sequence comes from Picea sitchensis, assembly GCA_010110895.2. Taxonomy (NCBI): domain Eukaryota; kingdom Viridiplantae; phylum Streptophyta; class Pinopsida; order Pinales; family Pinaceae; genus Picea; species Picea sitchensis. The sequence goes on along the minus strand of SNQJ01S0013067.1, from coordinate 26,037 downwards.
GATCTATATAAAATTGAAATAAGCAATCTATCATTAAAAACTGAAATTAACTCTATCCATCCATCAAATCCTTGTCGAAGAAAACTCAAATTAAAACTCTGTTTTAAATTTGATTCTAAAATCATAAATAAAGACATAATCTAATATCTAATTGCACGTGGGGTTAGTCTAGGGATTTGCAAATCCGTTCCTAACTACAAGATCAATGCATGCTAACACAATCCGTCATACTAACCTGCAAAAGACAATCAAAGCAATTAAACTATAACATCAAACTAATTAACACAGTGAAAATGCATGCATAGGAAATATAGAGAACAACTAAACTATAAAATGCATAAACAAACTAAAGAACAGTTACCAGACTGTTGGTGGCCCCCCCAACAAGTCGTGGTCACTTTCTAAGAGCACACCAGAAACTTAGCAAGATGAATTCACCATAAAAACTCAAAAACACAGTTCTTATATAATCCGGCAATGTAAAATAGCAAAACAGAGTAAAATCGTGTTTCTTTCTATCACATTGATGCTTCTAATGCTTAATAATCATCTGACCACCTCGGTGGTATTTATAATGTTTACAGACCAAGTGGTCGACCACAGGAGGGCCGAACCACTTCTAAATTCGACACTTTTCGTTAAATGATGCCCTAACTACTGAAATGGAGCGAGCCAATAATCGCCTTGTTGAACAACTAAAACTGAGTTGTCGGAAGTTCAGTAGTTGGAAGGGGCAAGCATGAACAAAACCCACATTCCCGATTCACCCATCACTGGCCACCAATACCATAACCGCCAAGTCGCCCTCCGTTTTTGTGCAAAACACAGTGCCAGATCGGGTACCAGAACAAGTGTTGGAAGGAGTGCCAAACTGAGTGCCAGAAACAGAAACGTGGTGCGTTTTCACCCTGTAACACCAAAAAACGTGAATAAGATCCTTGGAAGTGTAAAAGCATGATGAATTGTACTCAATATAATCATTAAACATGAATTATACGTACCTAATGTCGATCATATCGTTTTAGCATAAAATTCTTCAAAAAGCTCCTTCACAATGTGAAAAACACATATGTACATTCGGCAAAAAGTGTCTAATAACTGTCATAAATTGATCATATCTCGGGCCCAACATTTCCCCCACACTTACGATTTTGCAGGTCCCACTGCAAACAAAAAGAAGTTACCCCCCGTGACTAGTCTTTTTGAGGAGGATCAACTTTGGAAGCTTCTCCTTCTTGCTGTGAAGACTTAGCCTAGTGCCTCTTGTGTTGCTTCAACTGTGCTCTGAGGCTACAGTTAGATTTGGTCATCTCATCGACCAACCGTTGGAGGGAGTTAACTTTTGCCTGAAGGACTGCATTATCATGATGAAGGTGTGTGTCTATTGTCTTCCTCTCTTCCAATTGTTGGAGAAGTTGATGGTTTTCTTTCTGTAGCTTCTCTATGGTTGGGGCATAATTGGTGATCTCTGAGGAAGGCTTAGATCCTTTGAGGGATGTGAATAATCTATCAGTTTTAGGATCTAGAGTAGGCATGGGTGAAGTAGGAGAGATGGGGGATTGGTAAGGAGAGGTGGGCTCTGATTTTGTCTTTCTTAGTGGCTCTAATCCATCCGTAGAAACTTCCCTAAGTCTCTTGTGAGGGCTCTCAAGGTCGGAGGACACTTGGATAGGATCTGAAGTAGGCATGGGTTTTGCATAAGGTTTGGTTCTTGTACTTCGGGTATTCTTTCGAAAGGTTCCTTTACCAAATCGATTGGCTCCCCTCCTATTTGTGGGAATGATGGGAAAGTCTTGTTGAATTACTTCTTGGAGCTTTTTAGGTGTAGGATCAAGAGAGATTGAAGGCATTGGGGGGTTAACAATAGACTTCTTTTGGTATTTTCTCTTGGTCTTTTTACCCGATGAAGAAGTAGGTATATCAACAAGATTTTTGTATTGTTCCGGCAAAGAGAGGGTTTGTTCAAGGGGGTTTGGAGTTCTTGGAGAGAGAGGCTTGGATGGAGAGATAATTTTTAGGCTAAGTGGCTTTTTGCCGGTCCTAATTGTCAAGTGAGGGTTTGCAAATCAATATATAAAGGTATCCCAAGTTTTCCCCTGTTTCTCTAGTTCGGCTAGAACAAGGAGTTTGATCAAGCCATGGTGAAAGAGACTATTGTGGGGGTTAGTGACATTCTTCCTCACTTGAGAGGACATCTTCTCCAAGCTTTTGAGAAAATAGAAAGGGAAGTTCAAAGGTTTGTTGAACATAAAATGAGCCAACAATCTAAAATGACAAGCTTTGAAAGTGGAGTATCTACCTTTGCAGGTAATCAACCTTGTGATGACGATGAGGGGGTTGATCAATTCCGCCTTTATCCACTCCCTAGCATATCCTTTTGCTCCTGAATTGTTCTTGAATTCGGGCTTAAACACCCTGTTATAACTTGAGCACAACAATTTGTGGTTTTTGAACAATCTATCTCCCATTCTTGGAAGCTTTGTAGCTGCAACAATGGACTCTTCTGATACTTCAAAGGTAAGAGACCCTACATGTGCTATCTTCCCATCGAAACCGAGGGTGAATTGCATGGAGAGGCCATCATCGTGGCCCTGCAGGTTAGACAAAAATGGCCCCCAGCCTGTGCGCAAAAACACCTCCCTGCATTGTGCAAATTCGAGAATGAAGAACAGGTCCACATAGGAAGAGGGTTCGTACCTCCTGGGCATTATGGTAGAGGCAAAGTTCACCAAGCAAGGGTGAAATCAAGCCAAGAGATGGCATGAATTGGGCACGACCGAATGTGTTTTGAACAGGGGATGAAATGACAGAGGTTGGGCATGATTTCTTAACGCAGGGCGAGAGCAAATGGCAAGGGCGAATGGAGATAATGGTTGCCCAACCCAATTTTGAATGCGCCTATAGTGGAGTAGGTTGCACACATGTGTGCAAAGGCTTCCATGTGTGGAGAATTTGAATTCGACAACTCGTTTTTGGAGGTAATGCAATGATGTGCAGTTAGATCAATGTCCAAGTCTTTTGACTTGGACATTTGATCATGAACATATAAAGCATCTTCAATCAATTGCCCGCAACCAATTCAATTGATTGTAATTGAGTTCTGGTTACCTGGAATCTAGGACAATTACTAGTGTGTAATTCATATGGCACTTCGTTCGGCACCTCATACGGTGCTTCATCCGATACCTCTGTGTTAAATACATTTTCAGTTCCTGTAATGGATAGTCTGCAAATTTGAAGTGTTTTTTACAATCACAGTGGTAAATGAGCAGAGGAAAAATGTTCCCTTGTTGTTGATTTTGCCGTCATGCTCACTCAACCCTCTTGCATATGACATATAATGTTAAACCTACAATGAACATGTTATAGCAAGTAAAAACATGTGTTCTCAAACCTATAATGTACAGCTTGTAATGAAAGATAAACCGATAAAAAGTGGTTTTTTAAGCATATGTTCAGTAATTTATAGCACACATAAGTTTAATACTTTAAAAATAAAATGATTATCAATGTAGTAACCTGTATCATGGAAATAATACAAAAATTCTTCCAAAGATCTATTTCTCTAGGCAATGATCATTTGTCAGCTCATGAACCCCTCCCCCACACCTAAGTATTGTGACACCTCACAATCAAAAGTATAGGAAACTAGTCAATATCCCCCAATAGCCGAAGATTTATAGTATGTGAAGTGTAGAAACAAATTTCATAGATTGGTCTAATGAGACGGTTAGAATATGGCCCCACCTATAGGATAAGAGATCCTATATATAGATAAGAAGAGATAGGAAGGAGAGTTTCAAGATAGTCTTAGAGTTATTTCCCAATGGCAAGTGTATGAGATTCATTAACCTTAGCTTAACCACACATACTTCATGTCAGCTTTGTTTGCAAGTAATGTCGTACATCAGGACAAGTTTAAATTTATTATTTATTTTTGTCAGATTACCATCCTCGCTAGGTAGAATGCCTCGCTGCCAGCAAGCCTATTTAGTTCTCCGACGGGTTTACCTAGTCATACCACAGGCCGGTACCCACTGCCAGTAGACTTGTTCAGTATCCCGACGGGTTAGCCTCTTAAACCCTCAGAGACTGGCCCTCCATCTTTTAAGATTTTAGTATAAGATTGCTTTATGCAAGGAGATGGGGGAACACCTCTGAAAACAACTTTTTCTTTCTTTTTTTTCAATTGGGATGGTATTTATGTTAGAGGATGACTTTCCGTTATATTACTTAGTGATTGTCCCAATGTAAGGGGTACTTAAGCGGATGTGGCCTATCTAAAGATATGATATAATCAAGCTATTTAGTGTGTAGTGGATGGTACCATTGAGAAAGAACATAAAGGTATCTCTAGGCTCAACTTACTTTCTTCCTTTGTAGTTATTGTGATGTTTCCATGATTAACCGCTAATTAGACCTCCTTGTTACTCTTTGATAAAGACACTTGACTCACTTACTCAGGTTTCTTGGAAAAACTGTACGAGAGATCTCTAGGATTGATAGTTATGGTATTACTTCCTTATACAATGGTGAAGAGTTTCAAGAGCAACTGCTTTAGAATGCCTAAAAATGAGAATTCTTGCAAAAATATGGCTTATTACAGTAAGTCAATATTCATTTGATGCTTTAGCAGACACAAAATTCAAGTGTAACAATTTTGAAGAAAGATCCTTGAAACTGTGTACTCCTGGTGAAATAAATACTTACAGAAATCTCTAGAATTGCCTTATTAACAAAATTAAAAAACTATTTACATATATACAGTAGGAAATTCAGAAAACTTTTCAAGAACAAGGGGGGACTTCCCCATCTACTAAGGCCAATGCCTTGTCAGTTGACATGCCCTGTAGAAAATCCTCTTTGGAAATGGGCTTATGACAAAATTTAAGTCAGTGTCCATTTACCACAAAGGAGACTTGTCCATCGTTAATTGTTTTAATTTTTACAGCTCCATTGTCATATACAGTGTCTACCTTGTAAGGGCCCAACCACCGGGTGGTGAGTTTGCCTTTGAAGGTTTTGAATCGGGAATCAAACAACAGAGCCCAATAACAAGGTTGGAAGTGTTTCTTCTTAATAAACTTGTCATGCTACTTGCTCCTCTAGTTTTGGACTAATATTGTCCATTGGATGGAATCTTGCCTGATTTCATCCAACTCATTCAATTGTAGGGCTCGTTGCTTTTGAGCATCATCCAGGTTCAATCCTAATTCTGCGGCAATACAAAAGGTCCTTACTTGGAATTCTATTGGTAAAAGCACTTGTTTCCCGTACACTAGCTCATAAGGGGTATGCCCAGTGGTATTTCTCCAGGTGGTCCGGTATGCCCACAAAGCCTCTGGGAGCCTATTAGCCCAATCCCGGTGATGTAACTGAACAGTCTTGGTCAAGATGGCTTCCAGAACTTTGTTTGTAGATTCTATCTGACCATTGGCTTGCGGGTGGTATGGAGAAGATTTACATTGTTTAATCCCATATTTCTCTGTTAGCTCTTTCATGAACTTGGAAGTGAATTGAGTGCCTTGGTCGGCAACAATTTCACGAGGGACACTGAAGCGGGTAAAGATGTCTTCATAGTTGAATTCGACAACATACTTCTCTGTAGCCCTGAACAGGGCTTTTGCCTCTACCCATTTGGTGACATAGTCCATACAAACCAAAATATAGTTCTTCCTACGGGACATGGGTGAAATTGGTCCTACAAAGTCGAGGGCCCATTTTTAGAAGTGTTCTATCATAACTTGGGCACGCAAAGGCATTTCGTCAACTGACGTAGGTCTTCCTATCCTTTGGAAACTATCACAACTTCTCACATACTTGGCAGCATCTTTGAAAATGCTAGGCCAATAATAACCCGAATGTAACACCTTAAATGTTGTACGTTTGTCAAAAAAGTGGCCACCACATGGTCCATCATGACAACTTCGTAGTATTTCAGGTATCTCATCCTCTCGGACACATCTACGAATAATCAAATCAGGACCTGTGCAAAAAAAATCATGACCAACCCAAGAGTAATTAGCACTATGTGTAATAATTTTCCGCATTTCATGAGGTGACAAATGAGACAGTAATTTCTTAGTAGCCAGATAGTTTGCCATATCCGCAAACCATGGGGTATTGATAGAAAGGGCAAAGAGGTGCTTGTATGGGAAACTATCATTTACAGGGATATCATCATCCTCATTTTTTATTCGGGAAAGAAAGTCAACTACTACATTATCCTTTCCAGGTCGGTCAAGCACAATAATATTAAATTCTTGCAATAACAAGATCCACCTAGTCACTCGGCCATTAGTGATAGGTTTATTCATGAGGAATCTAATGGCGGAATGATCGGTATGTACAAATACTTCATAACCTGTAATGTAATGATGAAACTTGTTAATAGCATGAACAACTGCCAATAATTCCTTCTCGATAACTGTGTAGTTTAACTCGGCAGGGGACAAGTTCTTGCTCACAAAATAAATGGCATAGGATTGTTGGTCCTTTTTCTGCCCCAATACCCCTCCTATTGCGGTGTCAAAGGCATCAGTGGATATATGAAATGGGAGAGTCCAATTGGGCCCTCTAAGAACTGGTGCCACAGACAACTTTGCTTTCAGGGTTTCAACGACAGCTTGACATTGCTCAGTCCAAAGAAAATCAACATCTTTTATTAGTAATCCAAACATAGGTGCAACAATCTTTGTAAAATTTTCAATAAACCGCTGGTAATATCTGACATGTCTAAGAAATATTCTCACCTCTTTCTGAGTCTTGGGGGGTGGAAGTCTGATGATGACCTCAATCTTTGCAGGATCGACTTTTATCCCTTCAGACGAAACATGATGTCCTAGAACCACTCCTTCAGTTAACAACATTTTGCACTTTTCATGGCTTAGAGACAGGTTCATTTCCTGGCATCTGATGAGGAATTTTTCTAAGTTGTCTAAGGCTTCCTGGTAAGTGTTGCCATAGACTGTGAAGTCATCCATGTAGACCTCCACACAATCATGAATAAGATCGACAAATATCCCTAATACTGCTCGTTGAAATGTGGCAGGAACATTACACAATCCAAATGGTAATACCCTATAGGCATAGGTGCCCCAAGGACAAGTAAAGGTAGTCTTATCCTGGTCCTCGGGTGCTATAAGAATCCGATTGTACCCGTTGTACCCATCTAGAAAGGAAAAACACTTCTTTCCAGACAAGGTATCTAGAACTTGGTCAATGAAAGGGAGAGGAAAGTAGTCTTTCAGAGTGGCTTTGTTGAGTTCCCTGAAATCAACACAAATTCTCCATTTCCCGGTCACTTTCTTTGGAACCACTACAAGCGGGGATACCCACTTACTATTGGATATGGGATAAATGAATCCAACATTTAACAACTTTTGGATCTCCCCCTTGACTATATCTTTAAGTGTTGGGTTCATCCTTCTCTGGGGTTTCCTAATAGGTGTTACTTCCCCCTGGGTATATATGTGATGGATACATGTGTCGGGGTGTATACCCTTCATGTCAATGTATTCCCAGGCAAATGCTCCTGATTGTTCTTTAAGGATATCTATTAATTGTTTCTGTTGGTCTGCATCTAGCCCGAAGTTTATATGTAAAAAAATTCCTAGACTAATCTCGTAGGGCATAGTATAAGACGTGGCAGACTCATCTATCTCAAAAATAAAAGATGTCGAAGACAAAATGGATGGGTCTAATTGTTCTTGAAATTCTTCCCCAAACATGTACTCAAATTAGGGGATTGACTATGGAAAATCCACACATGTGATAACAAAAATTAACTGGTTTAGCACATTTTATGTTGTGTGCTCCTGAAGTGCCCATGCATGGTCACTTGGCAATACGGGTTCTTCCCAGTCCTCATTCTCATATGGACATTCAAGCCACCATATATTCTCCATAATAGGTTGAGCTAGAGGGTAAATGGTGAGCTTCTGGATAGAGAGACCATTCGAGATGGTCATTTCTCCTTCTCTACAGCCAATAAATGCATTGGTTGTGGCTAGCCAAGGTCTTCCCAAAATGATGGGATGCCCTTTGGCAGGATCCTTGGAGTGAATGACAAGAAAATCTACGGTGTACTCCCATGAGGCTAAAGTAACCATGACATCATCTAAAATTCCTTCAGGTGTAACCCTAGTCTTATCTGCTAATTCCAAAATGGTTGGGGTAGGTCGAAGAAGAGGTTGTAACTGTAATTTTTCCAAGGTAGTAGCGGTCATAACATTGATGGCTGCCCCTAAGTCTATGAGAGTGTTTCCAATGGGGACCTCATTAATAGTTATAGTCACTAAGGGGTTTCATGGGTTCCCATACTTTTCTAGTTTTGGCTGCTCTGATATGTACTCAGAAAGTCCTCCTACCAAGTGTACTCTAAGGGGGTCCTTTTGCTTCCTACCTGACTTCTTGATACACAATTCTTTGACTACCTTACTATATATTGGAATGTATTTAATGGCTTGAAGCAGAGGAATCTTGACACACATATTTTTCAATTCATTCAAAATTTCAGATTCCGGTCGGGTGGTAGGTTTCTTGATTACCAATCAGTCTGGATAAGGAGGGACCTTTGTAATTTGTGAAGGTTCATTTTGGGGAAGCTTGGGTTCTTGATTTTTCGGGATAATAACATCTTCCCACCTAGTGTCATCCGTGGGTTTTTTGGTGGTTTCTTCTTCTTCTTCTTCCTAGATGACTATTGAAGGTCTCTGCCTCTCCAGAACTTTTCCCAATCTTAGTTGAATTTCCTGTAATGGAACAAGAGTAAAAACATTTATCGGGAAGGCCTGAATCTCAACATTGTGAAGAGGTTGAGGGGGCTTATTGTTAGGATTTGGCACTGGTTGTGCCGGTAATAGATTTGGTCTCGGGGAGCTTGCATTTTGATATTATAGCGGTTGTTGTTATGGAATAGGAGGTAAAGGTGGTGGAACAAAACCTGGCTAAAACCGCAGAGTGTTCGGTGGGAACTGAGGATAAGGATGGTTGGACATATGGATAGGTGGAGCTTGAGGGTTTCCTTGGTTGTGTCCTCCCCTCCATCCTTGAATCCAAGGATGTTGGTACTGAGTAGACCAGTTTTTCCAACCTGGTGAGTTCCACTGTTGTTGTTGATAATAGGGTGGAACTTGAGACTGTAGATCTGGGTATGTGGGTTGATTCCTAGGCTGCCATGGCCTCCTAGGTGCATAAGAAGACTCCCCGGGATCTCCACTCCTACAGATGGCTAATAAACCGGGAAATGATGGAAATTTTTCAGTCACATGGCCTTCTCTACAAAAGCCACAAACTAAAATGTTATCTAATGGGCATTCCCTTGAGGAATGCTTCCTCCGACATCTTGGGCAATATATGCTCATTCCTGTATTCTCCTCCTCATGTTTCTTTTTTATTTTTAGGGTGTCCAATTGGGAACCTATTGTGCTTAAGATATCTGTCTTGAAGTTCTCTAAAAGGTTCCCTATCTCCACTCTTGTGATACCACCTGAACTAATTTCTTTTAAGTTTCTGTTGTAAGGGTCTTGAACATTCTTTCCTGTTTTGGCTCTACTCCTTGAGTAATTTTTACACATTTCACATATTTCAACAAATGGTTTATGGGATATATCACCTGATGCCACCAAGTTAAGCATCTCTATATATTCTTTTGAAATTTTGTTAAGGAAAAGAGCCCTAATTGCATCCTCTGGGAGGTCATGGTATTTTGACTTATGGGAGATATAACCAAATCTTTCCATATAATCTTCAAGGGTCTCGTCTTCTAGTTGTTGGATTTTAAATATGTCATTACGAGACTCTTTGGTCTTGTAGTAGTCTTGGTACTTCTTAAGAAAGATATCTTTCATGGTTTTCGAAGACCTAATACTGGATTCTCCCAACCCCATGAACCATCTTAGTGTAGAGTCTTTGAGGGTGGCAGGAAAGAGTTTTAGTTTCTGGGCATCTTGTATGTAGTTGTAGCTCCTACAAAAGATTTCAAATTCAAATAGGAAGGTGTCTGGATCTTCATTGTTTTTATCGTAAAAGGTAGGTAGTGTTGAGAGAGGAATATTCTTCATGTTGACATTTGGAGTGGTGTCCAAAATCGGAAACTCGAAGGTATTTTTGGTTTGGTTTACAATTTCTTCTTCCTCCCCGTGTATTACATTGTTATGGTCCTCCTGATCATCCATATTGGCTTGGTTTCCAAAAAGAGAGTACCGGGGTGGTTTTACCTTTGAAGAGAACAAGGTTTCCCTTTGATGGAAAGGTCTTCCTACGGATTGGATGTCTGGGACTCTACTCGAGCCGGTTGAGACTATTGGTGCCAAAGTTTCTATGTCATTTTGAGAGATAATGGCATTGGATGAACTACCAAACAAAAGATTCACCTATTCAAGGTTTATGATATCTTCAAAATTAGGGTCTCCTGGTGGTGGTGTAAAAGCAAAGGTTGTATTGTTTGGTTCTATGGAAGGCTCAAGTGGTCTTGCCTCATGTCCTAATATGATTGATGCTTCAATTTCTTGTTCTATAGTGCTCCCTGTGTTAGTCTCTTTAGAGACTATTTTGGCTCTTTGACTTGAGCTAGCTCTTGTTTTTCAGTATCGGTCTGCAGATTTTATAAGTGGAACGTCCCTTCCCCCAAAAAGGTCGAAAGGAACCTTGGTTGAAAGGTCTGATTTAGATTTAATGTATCTACCTTTTGGGTCTCTAGGTCTATTCATGAAAGAAAGCAAAAACAAAAGAAAAAGATACCATTTGGTTTCTAGGTCTATTCAAGAAAGTAAACAAAAACAAAAAGAAAAACGACCATTGGGTTTGGGGGAGCCTGCAATAGCAGATGTGTAGGTTCTTACCTCTCATCTTAAAGTTCCCCCGCCACTAATCTAATGCTAAGGTCTAGGAATGATCTATTTCATAACTACTTCTTACCTTAAGACAACTCCCCGACAACGATGCCAAAAATGATGGGTGTTATATATGCACTAAAAACACACTAAAAACCCTCAATTAAATTGTCAACTCGGAGTAAGTAAACTTAGAGTTGTAGCAAAATATATGCCAAAGGCAGAAGGGCTGGTAGTAGTATAGTCTAACTAAGGAAGGTAGCTATTTAAGGGCTAATCTATTCAAGCAAACCTATCTAATGAGCAAACCATGCTAAGCAAATTGAAACTATGTAACCTTAGTAATTTTAGGCCAAGGGTCGATGGATAGTTCTAAGAAGACAAGTAAAAACCCTATGTAAAGAAAACTAGTTCATAACAATAAGAAAAAGCAATGAATAAGCATAACAATAAGTAAATAACCAAAGCAAACTATTTTAACTTGCCAACCTACATTCAATGAGCAACTACCCTATAAAGCAAGTAAATAAACAAGCAAACAACTATTCTACTAAAACAAACAAACAAGTAAGCAAAGACAACTAACTAATGTATTAAAGCAAATAAACAAGTAAGTAAAACAACTAGCTAACCTATTAAAGCAAATAGACAACTAACTACTCTAAGATAACTTCAACTGCAAGTAATCAAATTAAAACTTCTCATTGAACGACTATCTAGCCTAAGAGGCAAGTGGACTATATTCTTAATTCAAAACTTCAAAACTATTTCTAATTCATGAAAGGAAATCTATTTAATTGAAAGAAAGAAGAACTACCAACTAATTCTTAATCTATGATAAACAAATTGCTCTTTAATCTATCAAAGCAAAAGACTATCTATCCTACATCAACAATAAAACTATCTTCTAAACTATGAAAGCAAGAAAGTATCTCTTTTGATCTACAAAAGCATGAAACTATCTTTACTGATCTATGAAAACAAGAAACTATCTTTTAACCTATGACAATTCAAATATAATGCTGGTGGTTGTGTGAATGTCTTTGGTGTCGTATGATATCTCGATGGCACTTGACAACAAAGGATAATTCAAGCGGTATAAGCTCAACACTAATCTCAATAGCAAAGTGAAAGGTATGGATTAAACAATCCAATGAGAATTTAGCCATGACAAAAACAATCGTCAATTACCCTGCATATTCATTTATTGACCATCAAAAATATAACGAGATCATCATTGTACTTCTACACTATGTAAGCAAAATTCATACTTAAACTCAATCATTAACTAAGAAATACAATTGCAATTTAACTCTAGGAAAGAAATTACATAAATGAAACTATGCTATATCTATTCTAACAATTCAAACTGCAACAAGAAAATGCTTAAGAACATAAATTAAGACATGACATTAAAAAAGGTAAACTACCAAATGTATTAGCCAACAACTAAGTAAGCAAGATCTATATAAAACTGAAATAAGCAATCTATCATTAAAAACTGAAATTAACTCTATCCATCCATCAAATCCTTGTCGAAGAAAACTCAAATTAAAACTTTGTTCTATTCTATTTAAAACTCCGTTTTAAATTTGATTCTAAAATCATAAATAAAGACATAATCTAATATCTAATTGCAAATGGGGTTAGTCTAGGGATTTGCAAATCCATTCCTAACTACAAGATCAATGCATGCTAACACAATCTGTGATACTAACCTGCAAAAGACAATCAAAACAATTAAACTATAACAACAAACTAATTAACACAGTGAAAATGCATGTACAGGAAATAAAGAGAACAACTAAACTATAAAATGCATAAACAAACTAAAGAACAGTTACCAGACTGCTGGTGGCCCCCCCAACAAGTCGTGGTCACTTTCTAAGAGCACACCACGAACTCAACAAGATGAATTCACCATAAAAACTCAAAAACACAGTTCTTATATAATCTGGCTATGTAAAATAGCAAAACAGAGTAAAATCATGTTTCTATCTATCAAACTAATGCTTCTAATGCTCAACAATCATCTAACCACCTCAGTGGTATTTATAATGTTTACAGACCAAGTGGTCAACCACAAGAGGGTCGAATCACTTCTAAATTCGACAATTTTCAATAAATGATGCCCTAACTACTGAAATGGAGTGAGCCAATAATCGCTCTGTTGAACAACTAAAACTGAGTTGTCGGAAGTTCAGTAGTTGGAGGGGGCAAGCATGAGCAAAACCCGCGTTCCCGATTCGCCCATCACTGGCCGCCGATATAGATTCTTAAGCAAAACAAAAATTAATCAATGGCTCATTCACATAGTACATAGAGATTTATACCGGAAACCCTCAACCGAGAAAACCTTTCTTATTTCATTATATCAAATTTCACCATTCACTATACAATATATACAATGTTTTTAGGTATTCCGTAGATACCAAAACCCTAATCCCTTAATTCGGGATTAATTTAGAAAACCGCCCCAAAAAAATTTCGGGGCACTGCCCCGGGCTACCGCTCAGTGCCGAACACTGCGCATAACCAAGGGGGGCCATACCTGCCCCCCCTTGGGACCCCCCTAGGAAGTGCCCGACGCACACGACACAAAGAGCATTGCTACGAGGGATCGTCAGATGCAGTTGTCGAATCTGACGCACCCACACACACACATGCAAAGAATACAACACATACCCAACAATTGTTTCATATGATTTTGTGCCATGGTTAGATTGTCCTTTAAGAGTTGGAGAACTTGTTGTTGATGCTTGATATGATTTTCCATTGCCTGAACCTTAGATTTTTCTTTTAGAGAAGAAGTGATGGATGGTGGGTGATATTCATAGAGTGCCATAAATGGTGTCATTTTTGTTGCAGTATGAAAGGAAGTGTTATACCACCATTCTACGAAGGGTAACCACTTGAACCATTGTGTTTGTTTATTAGAGATAAAGCAACGAAGGTAGCCTTCCAGACATTTGTTAACTATCTCAGTTTGTCCATCATATTAAGGATGATACGATGAGCTATGAGCCAATTGAGTACCCAAACAAGAAAATAATTCTATCGAAAAATATCCAGTGAATATGGGATCTTTGTCACTTACAATAATCTTTGGGCTTCCATGTAGCTTTTGAATTGTTTCCATGAATGCGGTGGTAACTGTACTGGATTTGAAAGGATGAGAGAGTGCACAAATGTGTGCATTGGTAAGTCTATAAACAATCACTATGATGACACTCTTTCCTGCAGACTTCGGTAACCATGTGAAGAAATCCATGGAAACCTCTTCCCAACGTTGACTTGGGATGACTAATGGTTGTAAAAGACCTGGGGTCTTAATTGTTTCCACCTTATTTTGTTGGCAAACCAAACATTCCACCACAAACCTTTGAACATCAGTTTTAAGGCCATCCCAAAAAAAGTCCTTCTTGACCCTGTGATAGGTTTTAAAAAATCATGAGTGCCCTCCTACCGAAGAGGTGTGCAATTCCAAAAGTACCTTTTGTTCAAGTTGGGAGTTCTTACATAAATATAAGCGATATTTGTACCATAGTGAATCATTTTTCCATGTAAATGTATCTGATGCACTGGAATCATGTTGCAACTTTGAATGGGGGTCCACACTTTTTCGTCATTTTTCCATTCATCCCATGCTTATGTTATCCAATCAGGTTGGATGATAGAGATAGCATAGGGAAAGGCCTCAACATATTCATCCTTTCTTGATAGTGCATCTGCCACGACATTTTGCTTCCCTTTTTTGTAGATTTCAAATTCATAACCCAACATCTTGGTCACCCATTTTTGTTGTTCTTCTGAAGATAGTCTTTGTTTCAAGAAGTATTTAAGACTTTCATGATATGTTTTGACCTTGAAGTGCCTACATATTAGGTAAGGGCACCATTGCTTCAAGGCATGTAGTATTTCCACCATTTTCTTCTCATAAATGGGTTTATGTAAGTCCTTTCCCTTGAGTGGATGACTTTCAAAACCAAGGGGCCTTCCTTATTGCATTAGAACAACACCAATGTCATTTCTTGAGGCATCACATTCTACAATAAAGGTTTTTGTGAAGTCTGATGTGGTCAAGACAAGAGCTTTGCACATCGCCTCTTTGAGTTGTTCAAAAGCTTGAGTTGCCTCTGGAATCCATGAAAATGCATCCTTCTTAGTTAATGATGTTAAAGGTGTTGCTATTCTTCCATAGTTTTGAACAAACTTGCGGTAGTAACCTGTTAAACCCAAAAATCCTCTAAGATTCTTCCATGTTTTGGGATTCGGCTAGTCCATCATGGCCTTAATCTTGTCAGGGTCTACCTTGACACCTTAATGAGATACAATATAACCCAAATAGTCTAGTTCCTTCACCCCAATGAAACATTTGGATGGTTTGGCATATAGTTGTTGCTCCTTTAGTAGTTGTAGCACCCTGTCAACATGTCGACATGATCCTCCCAAGACTTGCTATAGATTAGTATATCATCAAAAAATACTAACACAAATTTTCAAAGCAAGGGCTTGAAAATGGATTTCATCAACCCTTGGAATGTGGAAGGTGCATTCGTAAGGCCAAAAGGCATGACCAAATATTCATAATGGCCTTCATGAGTTCTAAATGTTGTTTTTGGGATATCTGCTTCCTTCATTCTAATATGATGATACCAATAACAGAGATCCAACTTTGTGAAGTAGATTGCTCCATGTGGTTCATCTAATAATTCATCCATGATGGGAATTGGATACTTATATTTAATAGTGATCTTGTTGAGCTCTCTATAATATGGACACATATGCCATGAGCCCTCTTTCTTGAGTACCATTACCATAGGTGTAGAGTGAGAACTTTGGCTAGGTCTAATAATGTCAGCCTCTAACATTTCTTCAACCATACGGTCAATTTCACTCTTCTGGGCATAAGGGTATCTGTAAGGCCGGATGTTAGGAGGAACACTCCCAAGAATTATGTGAATAGCATGATCATGATCATGATCACAAGTGGGTGGAAGACCTCTAGGAATATCTCCAAATACTTTGGAATGTGTATCAATAATCCCTTGGAGATCTAGGGGAATAGATGGCTTAGATGTTTGAACATCTAATGAGAATAATTGTACAATTACAATGTGATGCCCCTTTTTCAATAATTTTGTCATGCCATTAGAGCTTATCACCTTAATGGGTTTCCCTGTGATACCTCTTAACTCAATTTCCTTTCCTTCCAATGAAAATTTCATGAAAATTAAAAGACATTGTTTCCAATGAATGTAACCATTGGACTCCTAGTATGACATTAACACCACCCATGGGTATAGTAATCATTGGACTATTCATTACATATTCCCCCATAGTAAGATTGATCTTATGGCATTTTCTTGAGCAATTGATAGTTCCTCCATTTGTAATCATTACTCAAAACTCTGGCGCTGGATATATAAAGTAATTGAGAGCTTTGGCTAATTTATAGTGAATGAAATTATGAGTACTACTAGAATCAATTAGGACTATTACCTTTTTATTTTTGATATATCCTTCGATCTTGAGGATTTGAGGAGTGCTAATTCCAGCCAATACATTACATGATATGGTGGGAGTCAACTCTTTAGAAGAAATATCTTCTACGTTTTCATCTTGAGATGGTTCTTGTTCTTGTTCTTATTCTTCTTCCTCTTCACAATCTATGTAGAATAATTTCTTCTCACCATACCTATGTCCCTTATTGTACTTGTTGTCACAATTAAAGCATAAACCTTTTGTTATTCTTTCCTCCAATTGTTAAGGTGTCAACCTTGTAAGTTGAGGTGGTTTAGAAGAAGGAACATTATTCTCTCGATAGATGTTATGAGTGGTCTTTCTAGTAGCCATAGCCAGATTTTTACTTTCAATATTTCTCACCACCTTGAACTCCTTCTCCAATGATTTGAGTTCCCAAAGGCGAACCTCATGTTGAATGTTATCCTTTAAAGTTCCTATGAATACATCAATCATGTGATCATCTATAATATTCGTTACCTTTATATTCAATCTTTGGAAGTTCTCAATGTGCTCCACAATTGAACCCTTTCGCTTGATATTTATCAATTGGTTGAAGAAAGTATTGCTTCTTGTATCCTCATAGTGTGCTATCATTTCTTCCATGAAAATTGTCCAAGTGACAAGTGATTTGCGATAACAAAGCCATCGATACCGCACAAAGTGATTGGGTTCTAAATATAAAGACACAATTCATACCTTTTGTGTGTGTGGCACATCATCTAGATCAAAGAACTGCTCCATCTGGAGTATCCATGTGATTGGATCCTTGCCATCAAACTTCCTCATATCTATCTTAGGAAAGTGGTTGGTCTTCAACCCAAAGTTGGAGTTTCTCCAGTCTTGATTCATCTTCCTTGTGTCCTCATCATGAATTTCATGGGATACATGGTCACTTTCAGGTGGCCTCTCTATTGGAAATTTTTTCAATCCTTCCATGATCTCCCATTTTAAACCATCCATCTTAGTATCCATTACTGCTTCCATCTTAGCTTCAGTTGAATCCATCATCCCTTGTAGTTCATATTTTGTTACTGCCTTCTTTTGTAAATAATTTATGCCCCTGCGCCTTTCTTCACCTTCATCAAGAGTCCAAGTAGGACTATCTGAAGGATTATTTGGTGTATAAGATCCCTTTTTTGGTGGCATGTTGGCCAAGTATCACTTTTAAACCATGATTTGGAGGTTATTCTGCTACCCGACCTTTCTTCTATTGTATCTTTAAAATTTTGACCCTTCTGGGTCTGAAATTTCGTTCTTTAGTTTTATGATATTTCCTCTCCGCAATGCCATAGTTCTGATCAAAATTGGATGTACCAAGTGGAATTTATAGTAACTTCCCCACACCTTGTTTATTTTTGGCCTTTCCAGGAGAGAGTACTCGTAAAGCATGCGAAGTGCACAATATGTGATATCTTATTCTGAAACTTGCACAAGAAATACTACAGACTGTCTGATGTCCAATGCAACTGGTCTCACTTAATTTGGATACTCATTGATGAATATATCATTGTTTTACCCGGAACACCTGTTTGAGACTAGTTAATAGGACTAGTCAACTACCCTATCTTACATAGGGTGTATCTCCAAAATTAGGATGACCCAAAAGATGAATTTTTTTACCACAAATACCTTGATAATTCCTCTGAAAATCCTCCAAGTTTCACTGTCTTAATAATCATAGAAAAAATTTATAGCGAAAATTTTGAGATGACTGAATTCAGGAACCCAATCTTCCACATGATATATCTCTGAAAGTATAAATCCCCAAGAGTTGAGCTTTTAACCACAAGTATCTTGATCCATCTACTAAATATCCCCCAAGTAGTTCCTTCTGAAACATACAAGAAAACGAGTTATAGCGAAAATTCCAAGGTGTCTCATATGCAGAAGTGAAACCCCAATACCTTGAGCTCTGATACCAAATGTTAGGAAAGACATATCCAAATAGAATAAAAACATTATAATAAGTACTGCACGTCTTGAAAAAGAGATAATTTTAGATAATAAGCCTCTTCAAGGGGGCAACCTGCTCATACACCACATAAATTCACCAATACAAGATGATTCCAAATGAAACGGTCTCCTTGGTATATATAGGAGACTGGGATGTACAATTACAACTAATGGACCTAAGATGACATAAATAAAATAACAATACTAGTGTAATATGCCCCAATTAAGGGGTAATGTGCCACTATTTAGGGCTTAACATGCCCTTCCCCTTTAGACAAGTGTTGTCCACAACGCTTCAATAATTCTGGATGCTTCTGTATAAAAGACTCATCTTCCCAAGTGGAATTTTCAATAGGTAGTTTCTTCCACTTAATGAGATACTTTGAAATGGATCTATTCCTTAACTAGCGAATTCTTTTGTCGGTGATAGTTTCAAGCTCCAATATGATTTTTCCTTCCTCGTCAAGTTCTGGAAATATAGTTTGAACTGGAATCTTGTCACTTATAACCTTCTTTAAGCATGAAACATGGAAAACTGGGTGTACTCGCGAAGATGCAAGCAACTCCAATTTGTAAGCCATAGTACCAATCTTTTGCAACACCTTATAAGGGCCATAATACTTCGGTGATAATTTATTATCCTTCTTAGCTTGCTTGAGGGACATTTGTTTGTATGGTTGTAGTCTTAAAAATACCCAATCCCCTACTTCAAAACTTCTTTCACTACGATGTTGATTTGCTTGTTGTTTCATGTGATTTTGTGCCATGGTCAGGTTTTCCTTTAAGAGTTGGAGAACTTGTTGTTGATGCTTGATATTATTTTCCACTGCTTGAACCTTAGATTTTTCTTTTAGAGAAGAAGTGATGGATGGTGGGTGATATCCATAGAGTGCCATAAATGGTGTCATTTTTGTTGCAGTATGAAAGGAAGTGTTATACCACCATTCTACGAAGGGTAACCACTTGAACCATTGTGTTTGTTTATTAGAGATAAAGCAATGAAGGTAGCCTTCCATAAATTTGTTAACTATCTCAGTTTGTCCATCAGATTGAGGATGATAAGATGAGCTATGAGCCAATTGAGTACCCAAACAAGAAAATAATTCTATTGAAAAATATCCAGTGAATATGGGATCTTTGTCACTTACAATAATCTTTGGGATTCCATGTAGCTTTTGAACTGTCTCCCTGAATGCGATGGTAACTGTACTGGCTTTTAAAGGATGAGAGAGTGCACAAATGTGTGTGTTGGTAAGTCTATCAACAATCACTATGATGACACTCTTTCCTTCAGAGTTCGGTAACTATGTGAAGAAATCCATGGAAACCTCCTCCCAACACTGAATTGGGATGAATAATGGTTGTAAAAGACCCGGGGTCTTAATTGTTTCCACCTTATTTTGTTGGCAAACCAAACATTCTGCCAGAAACCTTTAAACGTCAGTTTTAAGGCCATCCCAAAAAAATTCCTTCTTGACCCTGTGATAGGTTTTAAAAAATCATGAGTGCCCTCTTACCGAAGAGGCGTGCAATTCCAAAAGTACCTTTTGTTTGAAGTGAGTTCTTAAATAAATATAAACGATATTTGTACCATATCGAATCATTTTTCCATGTAAATGTATTTGATGCGTTGGAATCCTGCTACAACCTTTGAATGGGGGTCCACACTTTTTCGTCATTCTTCCATTCATCCCTTGCTTATGTTATCCAATCAGGTTGGATGATAGAGATAGCATAGAGAAAGGCCTCAACATATTCATCCTTTCTTGATAGTGCATCTGCCACAACATTTTGCTTCCCTTTTTTGTAGATTTCAAATTCATAACCCAACATCTTGGTCACCCATTTTTGTTGTTCTTCTTAAGATAGTCTTTGTTTCAAGAAATATTTAAGACTGTCATGATATGTTTTGACCTTGAAGTGCCTACATATTAGGTAAGAGAGCCATTGCTTCAAGGCATGTAGTATTTCCACCATTTTCTTCTCATAAATGGGTTTATGTAAGTCCTTTCCCATTAATGGATGACTTTCAAAACCAAGGGGCCTTCCTTATTGCATTAGAACAACACCAATGTCATTTCTTGAGGCATCAAATTCTACAATAAAGGTTTTTGTGAAGTCTGGTGTGGTCAAGACAAGAACTTTGAACATCGCCTCTTTGAGTTGTTCAAAAGATTGAGTTGCCTCTGGAGTCCATGAAAATGCATTTTTCTTAGTTAATGATGTTAAAGGTGTTGTTATTCTTCCATAGTTTTGAACAAACTTGCAGTAGTAACCTGTTAAACCCAAAAATCCACTAAGATTCTTCAATGTTTTGGGAATCGGCTAGTCCATCATGGCCTTAATCTTGTTAGGGTCTACCTTGACACCTTCATGAGATACAATATAACCCAAATACTCTACTTCCTTCACCCCAAAGAAACATTTGGATGGTTTGGCATACAGTTGTTGCTCCTTTAGTAGTTGTAGCACCCTGTCAACATGTCGAACATGATCCTCCCAAGACTTCCTATAGATTAGTATATCATCAAAAAATACTAACACAAATTTTCAAAGGAAGGGATTGAAAATGGATTTCATCAACCCTTGGAATGTGGAAGGTGCATTCGTAAGGCCAAAAGGCATGACCAAATATTCATAATGGCCTTCATGAGTTCTGAATGTTGTTATTGGGATATCTGCTTCCTTCATTCTAATATGATGATACCTTGAACAAAGATCCAACTTTGTGAAGTAGATTGCTCCATGTAGTTCATCTAATAATTCATCAATGATGGGAATGGGAAACTTATCTTTAATAGTGATCTTGTTGAGCTCTCTATAATATGGACACATACGCCATGAGCCCTCTTTCTTGAGTACCATTACCATAGGTGCAGAGTAAGAACTTTGGCTAGGTCTAATAATGTCAGCCTCTAACATTTCTTCAACCATATGCTCAATTTCACTCTTCTGGGCATAAGGGTATTTGTAAGGCCTGATGTTAGAAGGAACACTCCTAGGAATTATGTGAATAGCATGATCATGATCGCAAGTGGGTGGAAGACCTCTAGGAATATCTCCAAATACTTTGGAATGCTTATCAATAATGCCTTGGAGATCTAGGGGATTAGATGGCTTAGATGTTTGAATATCTAATGAGAATAGTTGTACAATTACAACCTGATTTCCCTTTTTCAATAATTTTGTCATGCCATTAGCTTATCACCTTAATGGGTTTCCTTGTGATACCTCTTAACTCAATTTCCTTTCCTTCCAATGAAAATTTTATGAAAATTTCTTGAAAATTAAAAGACATTGTTCCCAATGATTGTAACCATTGGACTCCTAATACAACATCAACACCACCCATGGGTGTAGTAATCATTGGACTATTCATTACATATTCCCCCATAGTAAGATTGATATTATGGCATTTTCTTGAGCAATTGATAGTTCCTCCATTTGCAATCATTACTCGAAAATCTGGCGTTGGATATATAAAGTAATTGAGAGCTTTGGCTAATTTGCAGTTAATGAAATTATGAGTACTAACATAATCAATTAGGACTATTAAAATTTTCTTTTTGATATATCCTTCGATCTTGAGGATTTGAGGAGTGCTAATTCCAACCAATGCATTACATTATATGGTGTGAGTCAACTCTTTAGAAGAAATCTCTTCTACATTTTCATCTTGAGATGGTTCTTGTTCTTCTTCCTCTTCACACTCTATGTAGAATAATTTATTCTCACCACACCTATGTACCTTATTGTACTTGTTGTCACAATTAAAGCATAAACCTTTTGCTTTTCTTTCCTCCAATTGTTAAGGTGTCAACCAGTTGAGGTGGTTTAGAAGAAGGAACATTATTCTCGCGATAGATGTCATGAGTGGTCCTTCTAGTAGCCATAGCCAGGTTTTTACTTTCAACATTTCTCGCCACCTTGAACTCATTCTCCAATGATTTGAGTTCCCAAAGGCGAACCTCATGTTGAATGTTATACTTTAAAGTTCCTATGAATACATCAATCATGTGCTCATCTAGAATATTCGTTACCTTTATATTCAATCTTTGGAAGTTCTCAATTTGCTCCGTAACTGAACCCTTTTGCTTGAGATTTATCAATTGGTTGAAGAAGGTATTGCTCCTCGTATCCTCGTAGTGTGCTATCATTTCTTCCGTGAAAATTTTCCAAGTGACAAGTGATTTGCGAGAACAAATCCATCGATACCACACAAAGTGATTGGGTTATAAATATAAAGACACAATTCATACCTTTTGTGTGTGTGGCACATCATCTAGATCAAAGAACTGCTCCATCTGGAGTATCCATGTGATTGGATCCTTGCCATCAAACTTCCTCATATCCATCTTAGGAAAGTGGCTGGTCTTCAATCCAAAGTTGGAGTTTCTCCAGTCTTGATTCATCTTCCTTGTGTCCTCATCATGAATTTCATGGGATACATTATCACTTTTAGGTGGCCTCTCTATTAGCAAAATTTTCAATCCTTCCATGATCTCCCATTTTAAACCATCCATCTTAGTATCCATTACCGCTTCCAGCTTAGCTTCAATCGAATCCATCATCCCTTGTAGTTCATATTTTGTTATTGCCTTCTTTTGTAAATCATTTCTATCCCTGCGCATTTCTTCGCCTTCATCAAGAGTCCAAGTAGGACTATCTGAAGGATTATTTGGTGTATAATATCCATTTTTTGGTGCCATGTTGGCTAAGTATCACTTTTAAACCCTGATTTGGAGGTTATTCTGCTAGCCGACCTTTCTTCTGTTGTATCTTTAAAATTTCGACCCTTCTAGATCTGAAATTTCGTTCTTGAATTCTCTGATATTTCCTCTCTGCAATGCCACAGTTCTGATCAAAATTCGATGTGCCAAGTGGAATTTATAGTAACTTCCCCACATCTTGCTGATTTTTGGCCTTTCCAGGAGAGAGTACTTGTAAAGCATGCAAAGTGCACAATATGCGATATCTTATTTTGAAACTTGCACCATAAATACTATAGATTGTCTAATGTCCAATGCAATTGGTCTCACTTAATTTGGATACTCATTGAAGAATATATCATTGTTTATCTGGAACACCTGTTTGAGACTAGTTAATAGGACTAGTCAACTACCCTATCTTACACATGGTGTATGGCGAAAATTAGGATGACCCAAAAGATGAATTTTTTTACCACAAATACCTTGATAATTCCTCTGAAAATCCTCCAAGTTTCACGGTCTTAATAATAACAAAAAAAAGTTATAGCGAAAATTTCGAGATGACTGAATTCAGGATGATTCAGGAACCCAATCTTCCACATGATATATATATGAAAGTATTAATCCCCATAAGTTGATCTTTTAACCACAAGTACCTTGATTTGTCTACTAAATATAACCCAAGGCGTTTCTTCTGAAACATCCAAGAAAAAGAGTTATAGTGAAAATTCCAAGGTGTCTCAGATGCAGAAGTGAAACCCCAAGACCTTGAGCTCTGATACCAAATGTTAAGAAAAAAAATACAAATAGAATAAAAACATTATAATAAGTACTACACGTCTTGACAAAGAGATAATTTCAGATAATAATCCTCTTCGAGGGGGCAACCTCCTCATACACCACATAAATTCACCAATACAAGATGATTCCAAATGAAAAGGTCTCCTTGGTATATTAGGAGACTGGGATGTACAATTACAACTAATGGACCCAAGATGACATATATAAAATAATAATACTAGTGGAATATGCCCCAATTAAGGGGTAATGTGCCACTATTTAGGGCTTAACATTTAATAAAGCCGGG
>SNQJ01S0013066.1:152820-194316 GCA_010110895.2 Picea sitchensis | reverse complement strand
TTGGTTTGCATGTAACTGACTCGGTAGAGTCTTTTCCTATATAAGGATGTAATCCGTCTACATTGAATAATATAGAAGTGAGCATAGCCTCACCGTGTTGTTTGTTTCGCATATTTTATCTTGTTCATGGTTGTGTGGGAACTTATTTGTTTTTTATCTGATAATCTTACTTCTCTAGCATGAATATTTGGATTAGTCGAGACAAAACCGTCTTTTCTCAATATCCATATTTATTCCCATGAAGTACTATAGGTTTAGCACATCAGTAATTGTTTTTTCCCAGGATTTGTGGATGCCCATGTGAGTTTCCTTGCTTGTAGCATAGGTTCTTAATCTTTATTTGTGTGATCAGGAGGATCAGATTAAACATCTGAATTTACGGGAAGGATGGCTCCTATAATCCTATGTGCAGTGAGGCATGTGGCCCCATCTGCTTCGGGGTCGAGCAACAATGGCAGCAACCATAGCTCAAAGAAAAAGGTGGAGGAGAAGCCTACTCAGTTTGTTACAAGTAATTCCGTAAGGCCATCATCCTCCATGCAGATTGTTAATGTTGCTACTTCATGTCTTTCTACTCTTTCTTTTGAATCTATTACTGTAGAGAGTAAGACTAACCATAGTGTGTGCATGTAACAACATTTCGAATGCAAACATTGTGTATATACAGTAAAAGAAAGACTCATTGCTAGCACAACTAGGATTGACAAAACATGAAACTTTATACACATGGATATTAATCCCAAAATACCAAACCCTGGTCTTGGGCAAAGTATCCACCATAATTAGTTTTGTCATCCTTCTGCTAGTTTGCATATTAGATTTGCTACATCTTAGCAACGTGGACGGGGAATGGAACTCAAAACCCACACGAAAGATTGTGAAAGCTAGTGTTAAATTCAATATTCTTTGTCTCATAAAACCTTTTCTATGTTATGACATGTTAGTAAAATTTTCATTTCTCCAGTTCACACATCACTCATTGTTAATTTCGTATGCATCTCTCTCACTGATAGATGGGCCTAAGTTGCATAATCGCTAACTGCAAAGCAATTGAGTTACAGACCATTGTTTGGTTCAATAAGCCAAAGACTACATAGTGACTTCGAGGCTGTTAAACATCCAATAAATCTACCAAAAACCATACACGTTTACAAAACAGGAAACCCAACTTCTCTTTTTAGGAGTTAATAAGCCTGATGATTAAGGCAATAATGGCATGATCGTTAAGCCAGCAGTGGTAGAGAAAAAATAGGATCCAGTTTTGCTTCCATCTATTTTTAGTAATTCTGTTAGTAGCTACTAGCAAGTAATTAAACTACCTTTAGTCTATCTCTCCAGGAAGTTCAGGCAGTTTTTTTTGTTTTAAAAGGAGATCACACAGTTTTTTTGTTTTAAAAGGAGAACTGGTGAAACATTTATAATCATAATAGGAAGTGGCATAGAATACAATCCCAAACAAATTTCAAAATCAAATTACGATATGAGCTAACCACTTTTTTAAAACATATCAAAGTTTTGTAAAATCTTCTATTAAATCCATTTTTTATTAAAACTAAAAATATTTATCTAAGGATACAGTGGATGAAGGATCAATGTCATCTCAATACACATCAGATGAAGGAGCGACATCATTCAAAGACTATTACAAAAAGGTGTTCTTCTTAGCCACTATTCATAATGTTAGTACAATGGATAGAGCAACATCATTCAAAAACTATGGAGCGACATCATTCAGAAATTGCTATAGAAAGGTGCTCTGCTTAGCCACT
Organism: Picea sitchensis; assembly: GCA_010110895.2. Classification (NCBI taxonomy): domain Eukaryota; kingdom Viridiplantae; phylum Streptophyta; class Pinopsida; order Pinales; family Pinaceae; genus Picea; species Picea sitchensis. Next base: position 192,547 of record SNQJ01S0013066.1, on the reverse strand, counting down.
ATTCATAGCATTAGGCATGCTATTGCACTATGCTCTCTGCTAGAATTTCAAAAATAAAATCAACATGACAATATCTTATAATAAGCATAGGAATCAAAACATAACTATAGCAAAATTAAGTCGACATTATCGTTGGTTGTAGTGATTCTCTACATGTAATTTGTTGTAAAGTAAAATCAGTAATATTCCTTAATATTTATATTCATTTATCTTTGTTCTTATTTTTATCAACATGCATAATAAACAACTGTTTTTTTTCTAGATTTAGCCATAATATGTCCAAAGCATTGCATCTTGCACTGTGTAATCTGAAATTGAGGAGCTCATGTATGTGTAGGATGGTTTTACAAATCAGTTTGGCATGCATAACAACATTGTGGTGCAAGGAGAAATTGTGGAAATGATGATCTTTCACCCTTGACAGATGTTGAACGACATGGCGAACAACTAATCTTTATCATTTCTTGATGAAACTATTTCTCTATAATTATGGTGCAATCCTTATTGTTTTTTTTGTAATTATGGTACAATCCTTCTTGTTTTGGTTAGAAACTATTTTCACTGTAACTATTTGTACAAGCAAGCAAGAAAAGCAACCTGATAACATAATGTGTACAGATCAAACTCTCCTAGAAAATTTCTCAAAGCACCTCAGAAGGTACCTATGCAACAACACATATAGCAATAATTTACTAAATTTTATTCAAATTAACCACTCGCGGGAATTTGTTTAGATAAAAACGTTGTGTGAAGAACTGTAAAATTGTCATTTTACTAGTCCAAATATATCTAGCTGATCTGGATTATTTTCAGAATGAAATGAAAATAAAAGTTGCCATAAACACATAATATACACATAAAAGTTGCCATAAACAAAGAAATATATCAATACATGATTTCTATTAATGAAAGAAATGTACAGAGACTGTAAAAATACAGAGTGCAAGACTCACTAGAATGGTGACAATTTTATCTATGAAAATAGATGTGACGGCTACGCTCATTCACAAGAAGATGATTACAATGAGGCTCTGAAGGTCTTTTTATGATAAACATGAATGCCAAAACCCTAGACATCCAAAAACCTGACCCTGGGAGATGAAGTGCTAAAATTTATGTGGGCCCTGTTGGGGTAAGTTAGTACTTTAACTTCCCGGGGTCGTAACTTTTGCATATGATCTTTGTTTTAGGCGTGTTATAGTATGTTGGAAAGGTCTTTTCGAGAAATACACATTATGTCGTAAAACTGTGACTCTGTCTACATTTTGACTGTGGCAAGCCAAGAAAACACTGTTTAGAGCCCCAAAATGAACCTCAAAGTACATAAAGATGTACTGACATGAAAACTTCCAAAATAAGCTAGTTGGAATTTGGAACAGGTGGGTGGCCACCAATATCCACTTGGAACCATTCCCCCCCCTTAGGAGCAAATGGTCTCCATTGCGTTGAGTGCCCAGGGAAGAGGGGAAAGTGTTTTCTGAATCTGAATCTTGGTGAGTTGCGTGCCTTGTTGGAGAAGTTGTGTTGCTTGGGCTATGGAAGGCTATCATGAATGTGTTGTTGGCGGGGTTGAATCTGTTCCACCAACCTGTTGTCTCAGGGCTTGACGAGGCATTGTGTAGGCACCATCATAGGTGAAGAAACCATATCTGCAATATGCTTCTACTAGATAGAAGGAGTTGAGGATGCAGTGGTTGTAATGGCCTTTTGTGCATCCTTTGAACAGAGTGTGAAGAGGATGAATTTTTCAGTATGGGATATTACTTTGAGGCACTCTTTTGGTGGAACAATAGTTAGAACTATCTCTAGTATCCTATAGAGTTGACCCCCAGAGTAATAATGACACTACAGGGTCAACAATCATAAATAGCATGACATTTCCACATATATGGTTGGCCCAAAACAACATCACAGACATCAAGAGGGGCATCATCACACATTGCCTCATCCTTGAAGGGTTGGATGCCATAAGACATGAGACATTGTTGGCTAACACAGATATCTTGTCCCTGGTGAAGCCACCCGACGTTGTATGGTTGCGAGTGTGGTGTTTTCGACAACTCCAATTGTTTGATGACCTCAGCTAAGATGATGTTCTTCTGTTTGTTGTTGTCAACAATGAAATGCAACAGGATCCCCTTCACCCACATATGTGAATGGAATAGGTGCTCCCCCTCTTCAAGATCTACTGGTTCTTCCGATTGAATTGTTGCGGTCACGACAATAGCAGTGGGGTCTGTGATGATGATCTGTCTATTTTCAATATTTTCTGGATCAGATTCTGAATCAGGGTTCATCTCCTTATATTTGGCCTCGACCACCAATAACTATTTCGAGAGACATTCATCGGTGTTGTGTCAGGGGCTTTTCTGGAATTCACACCACTTCCCACTTCCCATGTCTTGGACTGGTTGTCTAGAGGTTGTTGGCTAGGTTTGTATTTACCATGCTTTTGTTGTTGCGTATTTGCAGACCCGAACTCCCATTTATTCTGGTGCCTAAATTTCTACTCAATTTTGACAACATATCGATAAGAAACTCCCAATGATGAGATGTTTAGGAAATCAATTTCGGTTTGGATGTACCTATGCAGAGCCCCACAGTATTTCAGAACACGATGCCTCTCGGATTCTTTGATACCCAACTTTGTGTGCAAGGTATGGAAAGTATTTGTGAACTCTGACATTGTTTGGATCTTCTCTTGCCGTAGTGTGGTCCATCTCATGTACTGGTATTTATAGTTATCAATAGGGTAGTATTGTTCCTTGAAGACATCCACAAAAAAATCCCAAGTGGGCTCAACCCCATATATTCCAGATTCATTTGTGGAACTTTGCTTCCAGTAAGTTTCCCACCAATGTTTGACATGGGGGAGAGACTTGAGGAGTGCGAAGGTGATCTTTTCCCCGTCGGAAAAATTGTGAACAAAGAAATAACCTTCTAGTAGATTTAACCATTTTTCTAAGGAATCTGCATCTATCTGACCTTCAAATACGGGAATATCAAAATTAACTTGTACCTTGAAAGGAGAGGTTCCTCCAAAGTGGTCGCTCGATGAAGATGCGCCTGTTGCTATCGGCAGGTGTTGAAGGATGTGGGAAAAATTCTCCATCATTTCGTCCCTCTGTCGCATGAGAGCTTGCTTAAGCAACAAGTTAATAGAATCTTTTGCTCCGTCATTTTTCTTTTCTGCTGCCATAGAGGGTTTCTTGGGCGTGCAAGAGAAATTGTCCTCAATAGAGACAAACTCAAGACCCAACTTTCTATACTCGGACTTCGTCGAGGACATGCACTGAAAAACAATCAAGAGCATCTTGCTTTGATACCACTGATCCAGATTATTTTCAAAACGAAATGAAAGCAGAGATATTACAATGAAATACACATAAAAGTTGTTATAAACAGAGAAATAAAACAATACATAATTTCTATTAATGAAAGAAATGTACAGAGACTGTAAAAACACAAAGTGCAAGACTCACTAGAATGGTGGCAGCTTTATCTCTAAAAAGAGATGTGATGATTATGCTCATTCGCAAGAAGATGATTACAATGAGGCTCTGAAGGCATTTTTATGATAAACATGAATGCCAATACCCTAGACATCCAAAAACCTAACTCTAGGAGATGAAGCACCAAAAGTTATGTGGGCTCCGTTGGGGTAAGTTAGTACCTTAACTTCCCAGGGTGGTAACTTTTGCATACGATCTATGTTTTAGGTGTGTGATAGCCTGTTGGAAAGGTCTTTTCGAGAACTACACATTGTGTTGTCAAATTGTGATTACATCTACAGTTTGACTATGGCAAGCCAAGAAAACACTTTTTATATCCCCAAAATGGCCCTGGAAGTACAGAAAGATGTACTGACATGAAAATTCCAAAATAAGCCAGTTGGAATTTGGAACTGACGGGTGGCCATCGATATCCACCTGGATCACTAGCATTCAAATGTAAGAAATTATATTCAGTGATAAAAAACAACTCCTTATAGGTCTAACTGATACAATATTCATTAATTGTTCAAAATTTTGCAAGTAGTGGATAGAGACCTCCCAAAGCCTCAATCCATAGTGAGGATGCCTTTCCTCAGCTGAAAATAATAAAGACTTAGGGCCCTAATCTTGACCTGGTCAAAATTGTTGATGTTTGGTAGCATCTTACATGTATTTCCGCATAGTTATAAGTGTCTAGACGTGTGGAAGTCATCCCAACCCTTCTATCTTGAGAATTTACTTTAATTAAAGGAATTATTAAACTAAAGTGGTTTATCAATTAGTTGATTTATTTAAGGAAATGCTAAAAGTAATTAGCACTTAATCTTAGCCATTGATCTGAAGTGAGGTGAGAAGTAATCTCAACCGTCAATCACTTTGGATATTAGGGTTAGATTATAACTCAATATTATAAAAGAAAGGAAAGGGTGAAGGAGAAAAGGGTTAACATGTAGAGATTGGATCACGAAGGACTATGATTCAAGGAGATCTTGGATAGGTGGAGAAGGACTTCCATCTAGAGATCGGTTCAAGGAAAAGAGAGAAAAGAGGCAATTGCAAGTGGGTTTCAACAGAGTGGAGCCATAGGAAAGGGTCATGTCATATAGATTTTTTTGTACAATCCTTAAGGTCATGTGTGTGGGTTTCAATGGAGACAAGCATGTATATGCTGGTTTTCTTAAGGAAAGGTGCATACACCTTGAAACGCATTCCAAATATGGTTGATACAACAAAGAATAATTTGTTAGGTTTGTCTCTAGTTTTATTTCTCTTGGTGGGCCATTATCCTTGTTACGAGAGCTCTGATTTTAACATAATAAAATCATCTCAGTACTAGTTTTCCCTCATGGATTTTTTCCAGGGGTATCTACCTAAAAATATTGGTGTTTGTGTGTGCATGATTTGGTTTCTAGTTTTGCTTCCTCTATATTTATTTGGGTTGAATATTCCAACAATGTATTTTTGTTTTGTGAGTTGCTAACTTGGTTGTAGTAAGGAAATCATTAGATAACAAGATACCTAGGTGTCAAAGTGAGGATTTCAACATGGTATCAGAGCGCATGCTCTGAGAGAAAGCTAGATATTAGATCCATAGTAGTTGATAGCATATCTATCAAATCTATAAGATATCTTATCAGATCCATAACCAACAGGAAAAAATCAAATGACAGATTTCAAGGAAGCAAAAGTACCGAGGAAAAACTAGGGTTTCAGAGTTTTATGGAGTTGTGCGTAGGTTCAGTTGGAATAGGCACATACATACAAAATTTTATTTGGAGATAGTCAAGTATACGTGGGTTGCAGTAAGCACAATTACATACATACGCATGTTCTAGTAAGGAAAATAACGTACATATGCAGGTTCCAGTGGAGACAAGCACATGCATGTTCGTACAAGTTAGTATAGGGGTAGTTTTGGCAACATGTTATTTCCAGGGAAGAATATCAGGTCTAAGGGATGGAATTAACACTTTTGAGAGTTGAACATAGATAGGATGGAGCATCCAACTTCCTATCTTGGAAAGAAAGAGTGACTTTGGCCTTTAAGGAGTATGAACTTTGGGAATTACTGGACAAAGCAATTGTTCCACCGACAGATCCTACAACTTTGGTAGCTCACGAGAAGAAGGAGATCAAAGTAGAGAGGGTAATCATGGATTCATTGAAGGATCATCTAATCCCTCACCCATCTAAGAAGAAGAATATCAAAGAGATGTTTGATTCCTTGGTAGGTTTATTCCAGAGCACTAAGGAAGATGGTCTTAAGAAATAGACTCATATCTGTGTAGATGTTTAGATATGACAATGTTACCATCTATTTCATGAGGATCACATAGGTACATGATCAACTTGCAGGCATAGGGGAGAAAATGGAGGATGTATATCTTGTGAATGTGGCATTGAATGGTATTCCCAAGTAATGGGAACCATTTTTCAAGAGAGTTTGTGCTTGTGAGAAACTCCCAGATTGGCAGAAGATTTAGGAATATTGCATCTAGGAAGAGACTCAGGAGGATTCCAAGAGAAGCAAGTAGGGAAGTAATGATGAGAACTTGGCTCTTGTTAGTAATACGAGGAAGGGAAAAGGAAAGAGTTCTAGAAATAAGGGTAACAGTGATGGAGGATCATCGCATCTAGGGAAGAAGATATACTTGAGTAAAATCAAGTTCTTCTCATGTCATAAGAATGGAAATTGTGCATCTCATTGTCTAGATAAGAACAAGGATAAAGGAAATAAGTAGACAACAACATCAATAGAGATGCAGTTAGATGAGTTTGCAACTAAGTTTGAGAAGGATTTCTCATTGGTTTCTTATCGTTCTACCAACACAGTTATGAGGAGTGCTTGGTTCTTGGACAATGGTAAATCTCATCATATGACAGAAGCACGAGAGATATTTAGCATTTTGATAGAGAGGGACTCATATGTTCATGTGGAGCTTAGTGATGATTCCAAGTATGCAATGAAGGGAGAAGGAACAATTGCGTTCCATCTTGAGTCAGGAGGTTCGTTGGATGCCCAGGATGTGCTTACATACCAGGTTTGAAGAAGAATTTGTTATGAGTCTCAACTATGGAAGATAAGGGTTTTTTCATTACTTTTTAGAGAGGGAAAGTACTCATACATCCAAAGAAATCTAGTTCGAACACAACAGTGGTCGTTGGGGATAGAGATGGCACTTTATACAGGTTGCAGGGAAAGCATGTTCGAGCTTTGGTACATGACAAAGACAACCTGTGTGAGTTATGGAAAAGGAGGTTGGGACACCTACACTATAGGTAATTCCTGATTATGAGGGGGATTTTTTAGTATTGAACAACAGGAAGTGTGCAGAGGGTGTGCACTTGGAAATAATTCCAAGACCACTTTTACAAGCACCGGGAGTAGGTCCAAGGGGATATTGGATCTTATCCATTTATATGTGAGTGGTTTGATGTCAGTAGCATAAATGCAAGGATCATCATACTATGTGCTATTTATTATTGACTATTCTAGGTAAACCTCAATCTTCTTTATGAAGACCAAGGATGAGGTCTTCAATTGGTTTAGAGAGTTCAGGGCTCAAGTGGAGAACCAAAAAGGAAATAAGGTCAAGGTATCGAGGTCAGATAATGGGGGAGTGTAAACCTCCAATGAATTCAAGGATTTATGTAAGGAGGCAGGGATCAAGAGAGAGTTGAAAATATCGTACAATTCTCAACAAAATGGGGTTGTGGAGATAAATAATTAGTCCATCATCATTTCTTCCAAGGATATGATACATGACCAAGAGTTTCCTATGTTTATTTTGGCAGAGGAATGTAACACAATGGTATATGTGTATAACGATAGTCCTCACAAGATATTTTGGGCCAAGAATTTGGAGGAGGAATTCTCAGGAGTGAAGCTAGAGATAGGACATTTGAGGATCTTTGGTTGTCCAGTCTACATCCACGTGCCTGTGGAGAAGAGGAAAAAGTTATATCCTTCAGGACATAAGCGTATATTTGTGGGGTGCAACAAGACCTCAACGGATTATAATATCTTCATACCAGTGTATATAAATAAAATTGTGAGAGGAGATGTTAAGTTCGAGGAGAAATTGGCATCTAGGAGTTCTTGGGAGTCATCAATAGTGATCGGGAACGAGGAGAAGCAGGCTTCGAAGGATGAGAAACAATTAATAGTCCAAACTTCAGGTGGGGAGGAGGAGCTAGTCCCTTCTATTCCTGTCATGAGACCTAGGTGAATATTTCATAGATCAAGGGATGTTGGTGAGGCTCCTAGGAGTGTGGTCAAAAGTAGTGTGGTTAGAGAGCGTAGGCCTCTGAGGAAGTTTATGAAATATATGGTGCTTATGAGTAGAATCATTGATGTTGACCCTTCCAATTTTTAGAAAGAAGCAGATCATCAGGTGGAGGAGAAGGAGTTATTCCCTTCCAGTCCTGTCAAGAGACCATGGTGGCTATTGCATACATTAAGGGATGCTAGTGAGGCTCCTAGGAGTGTGGTTAGAAGGTGCGGGCCTCCAAGGAAATTTTTGAACTATATGTCACTTATGAGTAGTATCATTGATGTTGAGTCTTCCAGTTTTGAGGAAGAAACATATCATCAAGTATGTAAGGATGCCATGGTAGAGGAGTACACCTAGGTGGCTCTACAAGATCAAGCATGTTGCAAATGGTAACAACAAGAATTTCAAGCCGAGGTTTTGGTGAGAGGGTTCTCCGAGAAAGAGGGAGTGGACTACAAGGAGACATTTTCTCCAGTCACCAGGTATGCTTATATTCGATATGTTATTTATATTGCTTCATTTATGAGGTGGAGTATACATTATATGGATGTGAAAACAACTTTCTCCAATGGGATCATTGAGGAGGAAGTATATATAGAGAAACATCGAGGATTTGAGGTACATGGGAGGGAGTCTCATGTGTGTAGGATTAAGAAATCCTTGTACAGACTCAAACAGGAACCTAGGGCATGATATTCCAGGATTGAAGGATACTTGTAGAGTATGGGATTTACCAAGAGTGAGGTGAATCCTAACTTGTACTTCATACTTGTTGGGGAAGATCCACTCATCTTGGTTATGTACATAGATGATTTAATTCTCACAGGTATAGAGGATATTATTGCAGGGTGCAAAGCAACTTTAGCTACTAAGTTCAAGATGAAGGACATTGTCTTGATTCAATATTTCTTGGGGTTAGAGGAATGCCAGGCATCAGGAGAGATATTCCTTGGTCAAGGGAAGTGTGCAGTTGAGATCTTGAAGAGATTCAGGATGGAGGATTTTATACTGATGGATACACCTATGTATACCAATCTAAATAATATTATCACTTCAAATTCAGAGTTGGTGGATCCTAGGATATACAAGAAGTTGATAGGCTCCTTGATGTATTTGGTCAACACCAAGCCAAATATATGTTTTATCGTGAACACCTTGAGTCAATTCACAGTGAAGTCAAGGCAGGTGCAATGGATAGAAACTAACCATGTGCTCAGGTACTTAAGAGGTACAATGGAGTATGGATTGAGGTATCTTGGAGGAGATGGAGTGGAGTTGCAGGGATATACAGACTCAGATTGGGCAGGGAATGCAGTAGACAAAAAGAGAACCTCGTGGTGTTTCTTCAACTTTTTATCAGTAGTGATTACTTGGTTCAATAGAAAGAAAACTTATGTAGCACTTAGTTCAACAGAGGCAGAGTATATGGAAATGAGTATGGCTAGCTGTGAAGCTATTTGTATTTGCAAATTTCTTACATGTTTATTTGATTAGGTTTTGGAGCCTACGGTAATATACTGCGATAATCAAAGTTGTATCAAACTCTCGGAGAATCCAGTATTCCATGATAGGTCCAAGCATATTGAGATCAGATACCACTTCATTCGAGATAGGATCCAAAAGGGAGCAGTGAAGCTTCAGTATATTTCCACAGATGATCAGGTTGCAAATATTCTAACCAAAACCTCGGTTAAACGGAAGTTTGTGTTCTTCGGAGACAAACTTGGAGTGATGCAAAATACCTTCCTTTCTAAGAGGGAGTATTGATGTTTGGTAGCATCAAACATGCAATTTTGCATAGATCTAAGTGTCTAGACATGTGGAAGTCATCCAAATCCTTCTATCTTGAGACTTTACTTTAATTAAATGAACTATCAAAGTAAAGTGTTTTTATTAATTAGTTGAGTTATTAAGGAAATGCTAAAAGTAATTAGCATTTAATCTTATCCATTGATCTCAAGTGAGGTGAGAAGTAATCTCAACCATCAATCACTTTGGAGATTAGGCTTAGGTTATAACTCAATATTATAAAAGAAAGGATAGGGTGAAGGAGAAAACGGTTGACACTGAGAGGATTGGAACACGAAGGATTGTGATTCAAGGAGATCTTAGATAGGTGGATAAGGACTTCCATCTAGAGATCAAGTCAAGGATAAGATAGAACAAATACAATCACAAGTGGGCTTCAACAGAGCGAATCCGCGAGAAAGGGTCACATCGTAGGAAGTTTGTCGTATAGTCCTTGAGATTGTGTACGTGGTTTTCAGTGGAGACAGGTGCATATATGTGATTTTTCTTAAGGAAAGGTGTGTACACCTAGAAACACGTGTGAGATCTAGGTCGTACAACAAAACATACTTTTCCAGGTTTAATTGTAGTTGTATTTCTCTTAGTGGGACATTATCCTTGTTACATGAGCCCTAATTTTATCATAATAAAATTATCTTAGTATTGGTTTTCCCTCCAGTTTTTTCTTAAGGGTATCTACCAAAAATTATTGGTGTTTACTTGTGCATGATTTGGTTTCCAATTTTTCTTCCTTTATCTGTATTTGGGTTGAATATTCTAGGCGTTTTTTTTTTTTTTGAGTTGCTAACTTGGTTGCAGTAAGGAAATCACTAGATAACAAGATACCTAGGTGTTGAAGGATTTCAACAAAAATCAGTTACATCATGCTGGTCACAATCTCTCTCATCAACACCTGGATTTCCATCATTTTCCCATGTGCCTTCTATATCAAGGTTTGTTGCTCCAATATGACTAGGCCTGGGATAGAGTTGAATATAGCTTCCATAGTCGTGGGCATTTTTTTAAGGAATTGTGGGAATCATTTCTTCATTTCACTCCATGCAAAGGGGGTGAGAAAATATCGTCAAAGAGGGTGCGAAAATCATTTCGATGACTGAGGAGGCACTAATTTTATGGGTTTAGATCAAACACATTTGTATTCACAAACACCACCCAACTTCTACCTAGAGTTGGTTGGTAAATTATTCGAGATGTCCAATTGCAATAATGTTTGATTCTACAGGTTGTAGAAGGGTGCCATAAAACTCAGATGTTGAACCTACCTAAATAGTTTAGATTTGTCTCCTTACACATTAGCCTAGTACATCCAAGTCAAGTTTGGTGTTAAAGATGATGTGCATGCTCCACTTTATTTAATTCAGAAGGAATTGGACAAATTTTTCACATTATAACTTTGCTCTCAATATTCAAGAATCCACAACAGTTATTGGTAAAAAAGATGACCAAAACATTGTGTGGGGTGTGAAGTCCTAGACATAGAGAACAATGGTAGGTTATTTGAAATGTAAGTGCCAACATCTTCTATTAACCATAATGGACATAATAACATGAAATCCCCCAGTGACAAGGAATAGTCATTGACATTGAATTCTCTATATTAGGCTATGTTTTATGTTGGTGATCTCTATTTCTTGTCTTATTCACACTATCATAAGTATCATATCTTGGGCTATGAAATGACTTTGATATCATAGTTTTATTAAAAATACACATGATTCTCTTTACATGGAGAAAATAAATGTTCTTCATTACAATTGTCCATTCAAAGTTGAATGGGCCATCACAACTATAATAGCATTGCCAGGTTCTAATGGTTTCCATGGTTCACAATTAGGAAAAAATTGAATGACACACTCACAATTGCAAACTGCATTCACTGCTCTCAAAAAATCATATTTCAAGGCAATTTATGGTATAGATCAAAATCAAACAGATCATCACAACACACTATCCTACAATGTTGGTATTTCATTACGCTTTTTTTTAATGGATGATATGTTTCCACCTAGTAGTGGTCATTGTGTAATGCATTTTGATTGTTTTATATTTTTTTAAAGATTATGTATGATAATGTTTTTTTTAAGATGATGTATGATAATGGAAACATATGAGAGAGTTTGCCCATATTTTAATTTATTAATGATATGTTTCCACCATTGTAAATTAAATTACAAAATATTTAACTTAGTTATTAAGTTGAAATTAAACTACATAATATAACTTAATTTAAAGTTAAAATTAAACTACAAAATATTTAACTTATAATTACCTTGATAGATTGATAAAAAATCTTATAAGATTAAAAAAATTTAGTTAAATTTAGTTTCAAATTATCATGGAAAAATTAAACTATAAAGTTGATATTATCTAAATGCAAAGTGGTTATAACTTACTTGTTTTGTTTGAAGAATTAGGTTATCTGGAACCATTTTTTCAAAAATGAATCACTAAAATTAAGTTTTTGGACCCTTCTTCCTTCCCATTGATCTGCCCCCCTATTAAAGTAAGTAGAAAAAGGAGAAAGGTTATGAGGGGAAAGGTTGGGTGGTTTGCGATTGTGATGAAGACTATCTAGTTGCAACAAAAAAATCTATTCTATCATTTCCTAGCTAGGATCCAACTATCGTAACCAAATGAGTAACTGAAATGAAAATAACTCTGCAAACAATTTCACTCAAATAGTTATTATGAAGAAGAAAAGTTAGATAACACACACATAAGAACATATAATAAGAATAGTCTAAATCATATTATCGCATAAATTAGCAACTCATATGCTCATGACATCAAAATGAGAAAGAATAACAAAGCTACAAGAATGATATCAATTTTGTAAGAAAAGTTTGTAATCAAAATATATTCTTACAACCCAGGTAAACACTAGACAATCTCTCAAAAATAGTTTACAACAAACAATAATTTGCATTGGATCTTCTCGAGAATCTATTCCATAGTGTCGGTTTTTCTAATCTCTTTTATAGGATGAAGGAAAAACTTTTGTTTCAAAGCTTGCGTTGTTTTATGAAGTTGCGTACAAATAGCGAGTGAGCTAATTGTGTCATTTTCTCCTCTTTTTCCAGCCTGCTAAAATCGATCGAGAGATGCGTAATCTATATTTATTTCTATCTCTGAGGGGTGAGGAAGCTCATTTGGAGTGTCAGGGTTCTCGGAAATCCACCTATCCACATTATCTAAGCTCTCTCTGATGGTAACCAACTAGGTTTTCTTGGCTTGTATGTGGTTTCGATGTTCCATTATGCTAGTCGTCGAATACTGGAACATATGTAGGTGGGAGTACATATCTGTAATGGATTCTTCTAGCTCTTTTCTAATTTTTTCTGCACATTCCTTGAACACTTTCATGCTTCCTTCATCTATCCTCACCTATCATAGATTTTCCTCTAACTCCTTGATTCTAGCGTCCTTCTCTTGATTCTGGCGGTACAAGTTCTTAAGGTTATGTTATGTCACCATGGTGAAGGCAGTGCCAGTGGAGGCTATAGAAAGTGAATTATCACTAACATTTTCAGTTACTAGAGCTTTTGTAACGATGGGTGACTAAGACCATTCTGACTTGTTGTTGCATTATGCGGCTAGTGGTTTTTCCATACTCGAATTTTTTCAAGTTCGACATGTTGCTAGATTTGTATGGGGTGTGAAGTCCCAATTCCATCCCATTGAATTGAGGGTGACTACTACGGACTTTCATTGATGACTCTAGAAGGTCGGTCTCCATTGGTGAGGCATCATTGTTTAGAGCCTCTTCATATCTTTTCCACTTCTCCGGCTCCTTAGCTACCTTGGCTACAACGTCATTTTCCATTCTTTGCTTTGTTGTCGCCACCTCTGTAACTACTTTCTTGGGATCATGCATTATGAATAACATTTGAAAACCTTCTTGGGATCATGCCTTCTGAATATTTCTTCTCTGAAGCAATACAGAAGTAACGTATCCACTCCATCCTGGGCCTACTCGGTATTTTAGAATGAGTATGAACCGATCCAAAGTGGGATTGGGGGGAATATATATTTCTTGTCTCAATATAGTGTTTCCCTAACTCCATGAATTACCATCTAATATGGAACCCATTGAAGTACCAATTTTTTGGGGACAAACCTTGGGAGTATATGGGGATATTTGGTAGCTTTGTATATCCTAATATAATTCCCATGTTTCATTATGTACCAATCACCAATATTTATGATTATTGCTAACACTTTATCTGTCGTGCATGGGGATGGTGTGTTGAAAATGAATTCATACAAAGGCACTAGGAAGTGGTCGCATATGTTGTGGTGTTTCATCATGTACTTGTTCTCCCAGAGCACCTTGCAATAAATGTGTATGGATGGGTCTATCGGTTTCCATGCCCAACCCATATTAGGATATTGATGTGTGATGCACATGATATCCCATAGATATGGCGAGATGTGAAAATTTGGAAATGTCCCAGGCTCAGTATCCTTAACATTTGTGATATATTCTGCCAAATTGGTCAATAGGATTTCAGCATGGTTAAATGTTGACCCTTCATCTACATAGTAGTGGATCAAGGGAATTAAGGACAAAGTAAACGTAGAAGCATCTATCTCCTCGTATAGTCTTCACAACATCACCACCATATATTGATAGGGTGTTCTTAGTGCGGTGGTTAGATACTTTCCAGATGGCCTGTTCTTGAAAGATTTATCTAGCTTGTACCAAATCTTGAACATATCTTTTTCTTTGATCTTGAAACCATTGAGGATTTCTTCATCCAACTTTCGAGTTCCCTTTTCTAAGTGGTAGTATTTTTCTAGATCAACTGCCTCGAATGACACTATGGGTTCCCCCCTAGCGTTGATTGTGTATCTATTTTCCAAGTCAACATGCTTGAGAATCCACACAATTGCATTTGTGCAAGGGAGAATTACTACATGAGTTTCCACCCTATGTATCCCTGATCTTCCAATATTATTGAAGATTTTTAGTTCATCTTCATCGTCAGCTTTAATTGGAAATGTTTATCTTTTGAACATATGAAATAATCCACCCCACTTGAGTGAGTCTCCTCCTTTCTCTAGGAGTCTTTTTGTGCCATCATACACCTCTCATATGGAATCAAGCTCTTATTCTTGCCTGCTTTCACTGCTATAAGCCTCTATGGAAAGTGCCTTGATTTTTATCTTCTTACATTTATGAATCTGAAACATACAACCATAATTAGTGAATAAAATCATTAATAAGGATGGGGGAAAACTTGGAACATTAGTTTTCATAAGAATATGAGAAATGAGCATTTGAATGAACAATAAAGACAAATATTTTCATGTGAAGTTGTGCCAGATACCTAAAGAATCACTTGTGTTAATTCTAGGAGGGAGATCATCATTTGAGGATGATAGGATGATTGGAGACATAATGAAGGTTTGAGGGAGCTTGGATTTCTTTTGGTGAGAAATCAGGTGAATCAGAGGGGTTGATGGTAACTTCATCAGTTTAGATCGGACAAGTTCTTATAAAGGTTGTCGGTGAGTAAAACTTCATATTGGAGAAGTTAATGAAAATATCATCGGTTTGTACCGTATAAATTTGTAGGAACTCCATCGATAAGGTCGAAGGAATTCATAACAAGTCCGTTGGTTATGTCAAAATAGTTCTTATCAACTCTTCTGGTACACCACCAGAGGTCATATCATTAAATGTGTTGAAGAGTGAGGTTTCATACCAGAGAATTTAATGTGAACTACTTTGGAATGGGCCGGAATGAAATATGGAAACTCCATTGTCAAGTTCGGAGGAGTTCATGTGAACCTATCCTGCATACACCAATAGAGTTTATGGCAAGGTTGTCGTTTATACCGACAAATTTCATGTTAAGTCTTATGGTATACTACTAGAGACGATCATATTAAATTTGTCAGGTAAGTACCAAAGCATGTGATAGAAACCTTGACAACTACGTAAATTTTGAATTTTGGCTAAGTATAGGTACGGGAACTGGTCGAGTTACAAGAGATAGGGATCAATTTGTCTATGGGGTCAAGAGTGATGTTATAATACTTAGGTTCAAAGGCTCATCACTGCAGATACTAACTTAAACCCATTCCTCATTCGAATGTAAAATTAGGGATTTTCTTCTCACGCATCTAGGGTTGGGTCTCAGAGATAGAAGTATTGACGATTCTACCTGTGGTGAATATGATGATGAATAGTCTAGGGGACAAGGTGAAAAGATTTATTATATGCAGATCCACAAAGAGAAAAAAATCCAAGGGTAGATACTCTCCATGGTCAAAGAAACTAAGGGCAAAGAAAAAGATAATTCGGGTAGTGGTTAGGGTTCCTACACAACTGAGGTTTGAAAAGATGGCGACACCAAAGAATAAATTAAGAGTATAGTTAATGGAGGATGATGTTTGAAGGGCTGATAGATAGATCCATGATGGAATTTACCCCTATATACAATCACTAACCCTAATATTTGCAAAATATAAAAGTATGAAGAGTGTGCCAGCTAGGGCTTATGTGGCGAAAGCGACACGTGGATAGTCGAGTGAACTAGATAATGAATCCTCTCATAAGTATGTTATTTCATCGATATAATCACTCGACACTCTTTTCCCTTCTCAGCAATAGAATGAATAATGGTAAAATGGTGGAGGGGGAAGCACCCTTATATAACTTTGGGCATGCAATTCGAAGTCACCGAAGGGTTTGGGAGGAACCCTACCAATGCTAAAAGTATGCTTTACCAAAGGTGGAGTTGAGAAGTGCTCTGGTCATACCGGAGACACTCGTGGAAAGTACTTTGGTATACACCAGAGGTGTTAATGTTAACTCGACATGTATTTGATCAAGTGTATTGGAGAGGTTTTTGGGAAGGCCTCGGATATGCACTGAAGCACATAACTGGAAGTATGAAAGTTTTCTTAACTCTATTTTGGAGGAATTTAAACAAAGTTCATCGATAAAAACTCAATACATCAGAGTATTTTTGGGAAAATCCTCTATTTAGACTGGTGGAGTTTGTAAGAAATCCTCCAAGTGAATCAGAGGAGTTAGTATTAACTCCGTTGGTTTATAAAATGAGCATATAGGAAGAATTCAGAGAATACTCTCTGATGTATTGGAGGGTTTTAAAGGAACTCTTCTGGTGTGTACCAGAGGAGTTAAAAGGAATTTATCCGACAACCCACATAATAATTCTCAAAGATTTTTTGAAATGTAAAACAAAGAATTGGACCAAATCAAGCTTGAAACATTAATCAACCCAATTAGAGGAATGAGACAAATCAAAGACCAAAAGTTGAGGTGACTCTTCAAGTCAAGAAGTTCCCATAGAGAAAAGGAGGGGTCCCATTTTCTTGGAAAAGAAATGGCTTTCCAACTATGGATCCAAGAAAAAGGGAATGTGTTGATGTCTGGCACAATAAATGGCCACACACTGGGTGAATCCTTGAATATCTATAGAGAGGTAACTAAACATAAAAATTATAAGAATGGAGGCACAAGTGGTGCATGACCCAAGAGAGAAAGAGTAGGTCCCATAACGTTTTTTCTAAATGCAAATTTTGATGAGACAAATTTGTATGATGCAAGGGAGAGGTTAGGACCATTCCCAAAATACATGAATTACTATAATGCAACATTATCAACCTGATTAGCTTCAGGAAGGCATGAGAATTACAACAAGGAAATGATACGTCAGGAATGTTGAGAATACAAGTTGATTGTGAATGTATCTAGTGTTGCGCCACTGCTAGCAAGCATCCATAGCCCTGACGAAGTCACCCTAGGGTCATAAGCCCTGCTCTAGTTCCAACAAGTGTCTGTAGTCGTTACAAAGATACTTACATGTCCCACATGATCTGGTATTCCTTTCCCCAA
Source organism: Picea sitchensis (assembly GCA_010110895.2). Lineage (NCBI taxonomy): Eukaryota > Viridiplantae > Streptophyta > Pinopsida > Pinales > Pinaceae > Picea > Picea sitchensis. The sequence goes on along the minus strand of SNQJ01S0013066.1, from coordinate 175,100 downwards.
GAATTTACCTTTTATAATTTGATTCTCTTATATTCAAAGAGAGGTGGGTGGGGGGATTCCAATTTTATTTTAAAGGCATGCGATATGACACATGTTAAAGTAATATATGCCAAATTGATTATAGATAAGTGAAATCCCTGAGTAATATGTCCTAAGTTCTAAAAATTCCTTTCTAAAATAGTTCCCTTTTAATTCCAGACAAACACAAAATTTGTCCTTAGAGATGACGCTTGGCTCCTTTTGTTGCTACATTTTAAGAGTACAATTCTAGTATGCTTATAAACTATGTTCCACTACTAGGTATGAATTGAAGTAATACACACCAATTATACACAGATAAGAATGAAGTTGTGTCTAGAATCCTAACTACAGGTTTAAATGCTTTTGGTACCAAAGTGTCACACTTCAAAATTATTCATATTCAAGACATCAAACTACTTAGGAGTCTAGGGTGATAATTTTCAACAGAGAAAATAAAAACAACCTGAAATCAAAAGGAAAAAAAAATCACAAAGCATAAAACAAAGAAAGAAAGACACAAAAGGTAAAGTAGCATTGAGCAAAAAATCAAAATGAAAAGAAAATTATTTATTCGTGTACAAGGGGAAGTTGCTTCAAGGGATAGTTGATGTAATGTTTCAGGATTTGTCCATTGATAGGGAGGAGGTATACATCCCCTTTGAGATTTTGCAAGTGATAATTACCTAGGCCAATTTTCTCTTTGATCACAAAAGGACCTAGCCACAATTGTTAAAACTTTGAATGTTTTCCTTTGTCTTCATGTGACTTGTCCCACTTGAGGACCAGGTCACCAACTTGAAATTCCTTCTTGCTAGTAGACTTGTTATCAAACCAACGTTTAATAGTCTGATGGTGATCCATATTTATGAGACAAACGAAATGAAAACACATATATATAATATTAACACAGAGAAACAATGAATAATAACAGAGATACAATAAAACTTGAATTCTATTAAGTAAGAAATATGTTGAAACTGTAAAATGCAGACTGAAACAAGCTTGCTAGAATGGTGGCAGCTTATCTCTGAGAATAGATGCAACGACTATGCTCACTCAAAATAAGATGAGTAAAATAAGGCTCCAAAGGCCTTTTTACATCAAACATGAATGCCAAAACCCTAGACATACAAAAACCTAACCCTAGGGTATGAAGCGCCAAAAGTCATGTGGGCCTCGTTGGGGTAAGTTGGTACATCAAATTCTCGAGGTCGTAACATTTTCATACGATATTTGTTTTAGTCGCACGATAGCTAGTTGGAAAGGTATATTCAAGGAATACACATTATTCCATCACACTTTAACTTTAATTATAGTGTGACCATGGAGGGCCCAAAAAACGTTGTTTAGGGCCTCAAAATGACCTCGAAAGTTTATGACCCAAAAAGATAGAAAAAACAGCCAAGATGAAAACTAAAACTGCCAAGATGAAATATGTATGTGAGCGAGTTGGAATAGGTCAGTGGCCACCAATATCCACCTGGTTCAATCATCCCCTTTTAGGAAACAATGGTCTCCATTTCATTGAGTCCCCCCATCAAAAGAGGAAATTTCTATTGAATTTGGCCCCGAGTGAGCCACTTTCCTTCGTGCAAGAGATTCCTTCTTTGAAAACACGATAAAGATGAAACTATTTTTGGTGATTTCCCTTGAACTATGTTTCCATGATATGATTAGTGGAGTCCTATTCCATGCAGTCAGGGTTAAGATATGTTGGTTTCAATTCTTCTGCTACCTCTGAGGTGTCCAATAATGGTGGAAAGTATGGTCAAAGGAGGTCCACATTAAACATTAGGCGCAAGCCAAGGAAGTCCCAGGGAATGTTGAGCTCAAAATCATTGTCACCCACAACCTTGGTGATGGTATAAGATCCATATCGGAGTGGAAGAAGCTTATGATGGTTTCTTGTAAAGAATTCTTTCTGCAAGTGCAACCAAACATTATCTCCCATCTGAAACTTGTGTGGCACCCGGTGTTGATCATGGCATTGGTTTTGATCATGGCATTGCTTGTACTTGGAATTGGACTTCTACAAAATATCATGAAACTGTTGGCAGATGTGTTGGATTATTTCAATGAGCCCGGTGGCTTTGTCAACCTATATTTGCGCATGGGACGATTCTTCTCGTGTGACACAAGGGGTAGTGCAACATCCATGGGACCCAATGGTTGAAATCCCAACCCCAACTAAAAGGAGTTTTGGTCGGTTGACTATGTATGGCTATGTTGTAACTATGCTAAACATAGGGAAGACTCACATCCCATGTGCGTGAATGCTTGGAATTGTACATGCACAAAATATACACGGTCATCCTATTGACGACCTTGGTTTGGCCATCTGTTTGAGGGTGGAAGGTCATGGATTTGGTGAGCCTCGTGTCCAACCATGACCAGAGGCTCAACTAGAATGTTCTAAGCAACTCGTTGTCCTGATAGGAGATGATGGTTTGTGGTATTCCAAAATGTACCCACACTCGTTCGAAGAAGAGCTTGGCAGTGGCCTCTGTTGTAATGCTCTTCTTATAGGTGACCATAATCGCCATCTTGGAAAATCTATAAACAACCATGAAAACACAGTCATTTCCCTGCTTGGTTGAAGGAAGGCCCGACATATAGTCCATCGAGATGGGTTCCTAGGTCCTGTCAGGAGTAGGAAGAGGGGTGTACATGACTTGTTTCTTAATGTATGGTTTGGCAATGGCGCAGGCCGTGCAGAACCTGATATACTTGCTGACATCATGTCAAAGTTTCATGCAATAGAAATGTTGTTGCAGCACTACTAATGTCTTATCTATGCCAAAGTGTCTTGCCACCCAACTATAGTGAGCTTCCAAAATCAGCTTTGCTCACTCACTTGATGGAACACAGAGATGGTCCAAATGTCACAACAACCTGTCCTGCAGATGAAAATCAGTGACAGTTGTGTTTGTGCCTATCATTTAGTAAGTAGTGGCAAAGTTAGGAAATGGCTCATAGAGTTGGGGCCATCCAGAGGTCTCATGTCCGCAACAGTGTAGCATCGTGGTTAGTGTGACAACTAGTGGTCAACTGAGGTAGTCAGTGGTGTGGTTGGTGCTCCATGTCCTATACTTGATGTTGAGGTGGAACTGTTGCAATTATGTGGACCACTTCTGATTGTGGTCATTTTGCAATTTGTCTTGTGTTTGCATGAACTGTAGAGGCTTATAATCAGTTTGGATGACTATCTCCTTCATGATAATGTAATGCCTCCACTAATGGAAGGATTGTATAATGGAGTACATTTATTTGTCATAAGTGGGGTACTTACAGATAGTATTTTATAATGTCTCACTATGTTGATTGAGAACTGTGCCCACGACATAGTCTGAAGCATCTATCTCAATATCAAATGGTTGTTGCATGTCGAGTAATGAGAGAACTGAGGCTGAGCACAAGAGCTGCTTCAAATCATCGAACTCTTTCTATTGCAACTAGCCCCACATTATTTTTTCCTTTCCATTTCCTCTAGTCACTTGTCTAAGGGCCCATGCAATGTGGGAGAATCCCAACATGAACCTGCAATAGAAATTGGCAAGGTCTAAGAAGCTCTGAAGCTCAATGAGTGTGGTCAGGGATGGCCAGTCATGGATGACCTAGATTTTGTCTAGATCGACATGCACCACATGATCATCAAAAATGTAGCCTAGGTACTGGACCTTGTTCATGCCAAAGGAGCATTTTTCCAAATTTTCATATAGCTTGTGTTGCCACAGAGTGTGCAAAACTTGTTGAATGTGTTGCAAGTGTTCCTCCCAATTCTTGTTGAATATGAGGATGTCATCCAAATACACTACCACAAAATAATTGGTGAAAGGTCGCAATATATTATCCATCATCCTCATGAAAGTTGTTGGGGAATTTTTCAAGCCAAAGGGCATGACCAACCATTCAAAAATACCTTCTTTGGATGACTTGAGGGAAATATTCCATACATCAGTCTGCTCTATTGGGACAAAGTGGTAGTTGAACTTCAGATCAATATTATTGGATTATTTGTCCCCCTTGAGTTGGTCAAGGAGATCGTCAATTCAGGGAATTGGGTATCGGTTCTTGAATGTGATTTTATTTAGGGCATGGTAATCAATACAGAGTCACCATGACCCGTATTATTCTACACAAGCATTATCAGGATTCCACAAGGTGATGAGCTTGGGTGGATGTGCCCATTTTCAAGCAACTCTTAGATCTAGCACTTGATTTCCTCATTTTCTAACAAAGAGTGGCAATAGACTGACCCATTAGGTAGCAGTGTGCCAGGGGTCATATCGATTGAGTGCTTGACTTGATAGTGCAGAGGTACCCCAATGGGTGAGGAGAAGATGTATTTGTATTATTACATGACCTTATCCACTTGCTTCTGCTATGTGGAGAGACCATTTGTGGAGGCCATGGATGTGGTTGCAACCTTCCACTCACTCTAAGCACGAATCACAAAGAAGACAAACTTATTAGTCTGAGAGATGACCTTTCTGCATTTCTTGGTAGAGATCAAGGAAATAGAAGTATATGGGACTACCTTTGGTATCCTGTATAATTTCCTATGAAAATTAATAATAACACTATGAGGCCTAGACTCATATACAACATGATGTTTCAATAAATAAGGTTGGCACAAAAGAACATCACAAACTTAAAGGGTGGTGACATCATAGAATACCTCATCTTTGAAGGGATTGATATCATAGGCCAAGCAACATTTTGGTTGACACGGAGATCGCTCCCTTGGCGAAGCCATCCGATGGTGTATGGTTGCAGGTGTGGTGATGTCAGCAGAACCAACCGCTTGACGACCTATGTTGAGATGAGGTAATTTCAGCTATCGCTATCAACAATGAAGTGTAGCAAAGTACCCTTCACCCACATCTTTGAATGAAAGAGGCACTCGCCTTCCTTTGGTTCATCAGGTTCATCGGGTTGGACCTTGGTGGTGGTAGAAATGGTGGCATTTGGTTCTGCATCAATGACCTGACTCTCTTTTTCTGGTTCTAACTCAAATCCGGAGCTTGCATCTACTTCAAAGGCTTTCATCTCGGCTACCAATGAATTATTTGAGTGGCATTCAACGATTTTATGCTAGGGGCCCTTATGAAACTCACACCATTTCCCAGTGTCTTTCTTTGTCTTCCCATTGTACTTCTTCGTTTGTGGTTGTAACTTGTTGTCCTGAGGATTCCCATCCTTTTTTTTCCCTTTGTTTTGTGGGTTGGGGATTCCTTTTCCCTGATTCTGCTATGAGGGGTTTGTAGACCCAAATTTGCATGTCTTATGTTTAATATTTTACTCAATTTTGACAGCGTATTGGTAGTTTGCGCCCAAGGAAACAATGTCCAGAAACTCCATTTATGTATAGATGTATCTATGAAGACCACCACAGTACTTGAGCACCAAATGTTGCTCAAAGTATTTGATACCCAACTTGGTGTGCAATATATGGAAGACATGTGTGAACTTTGGCACTGTTTAGTCCCTTTCCTTCCATAATGCGGTCTGTCTTGTATATAAGTCGTCATAACTTCCCACATGGTAGTATTGTTCCTTAATAGAATCCTTGAAGGAACCCCAAGTGGGTGAAACTAAAAATAATGTAGATCCATCTATTTCCTTTAGCTCACAGAAATTATCCCACCAATATTTGACATAGGGGACGGCCTTGAGGAGTGCAAATGAAATCTTTTCTCTATTAGAAACTTTGTGGAGAGAAAAATACCCTTTTGGAAGGTTTAACCATTTATCTACAACATCTGCATCTATTTGACCTTAAAATATAGGAATATACAAATTGATATATGCCTTGAAGGGGGTTGCGCCTTCGCTTGAGGTAAATGTGTCGCTTGTCTCCATCTGTCAAAGGATTTGTGCAAATTTTTCCATCATCTTGTTCCTCGAGCAACATTTTGAAAGGATCTCATGTCCCTTCGTCTTCTTTTCTCCCGCAATGGAAGGTTGCTTGGGCATGTGAGAGAAGTTGTCCTCAAGAGAAACAAGCTCGAGACCCAAATCTCTATACCCTAACCTCGTCGAGGAAATGCACTAAAAATGACAAGGAGAAGACCACTATGATACCACTGATACGGATTTATGATTGGTGTTAGCACTAATATTTTCATGATCAAATTTTGGTCTTAAAAAATCATATTTTTCTTATATAAAGATAATAAGGTCTTATTAGCATATTTTTTCCATCTTCAAGTCATATAAGGGGTTTTAAATTCTAAAACTAATATTTTGAAAATGGAGCTACAGGAAGTTTCTGCAATTTTCCTATGCAGAAAAAGTGTGTTGGCACTACAGGAAGTTCCTGTAGCGCAACCTGTTTTTAGGAAAATGACACGGTTTTGGAGGATGATTATGAGACCAGCCACCTATTCAACCTATTTAATTTCTAAGGTGAGTTGGAGATCAATCACTTGAGTTCATAGGGAAGGATAACTCATATTCCAATTGGAGCTTGATTAGTCAAAGACCTATTCTAGTGTAAAATTGTTGCCTAGAAATTAGGGTTTATTGTCACTATCCAACACTCCTATTTTTTAGGGATACCAAATCCTTTAAATTTTGACTCGTATATATTTAAAACACCTTATTACCTGATAAGTAAGGTCTAATTATTTATGGATTATATTTTGGGAACACATAATCACGTTGACCTAATTTTTAGCAAGAAGATACCAGAAATTTTGGAATTTTTTTGTTTTAGTCATCAAATTTTGGCATGGATTTCGAGTAGATGGTGATCAACATAAGTAAACTGAAAGAGGATTTTCTCAATAATAATCTCATATAAAAAAACCTATTTCAATTTTTACACATGTGTCATGGTTTGGGATATTCGAATGAATCTTTAGAACTCATTTTTTAGATTCAAAAATTCAGGATTGTTCTTGTTTTAGTCATTATCTTTGGGAGCATATCTTGGGAATATGGAAGGTTACTGCTGAAAAGTGAAAGAGTTTTTTTCTCAATAATGGAATCATATAAAAAAACCTCTCTCGGATTGTACATAGGTGTTGTTGTAACATATATCGAAAATTTTCCAATATTACTTAGGCACTTTCGCCCAAATTTAACAACTCTGTGAAATTGGAAAACGGATTTAATCCGTTCGCGGAAAATTTTCGTCCAGAAAGTGATAATGAGGGCTGGAAATAGTAAAAATTTGGCTGTCGTTTATATCCCATGAAGACAGCTTTGGTTTTGAATGATTTCTAGTGTTTGCAATCCTCCAGTTTGCGTTATGAGAAATAGGTTCTAGTACAACACTTATAATGATGAACGGGGTATCTTTGCCAGGATTGAGAGGGTGGAGAATCGGCTGGAAACGCTATTTTCAGGTTCATCTTCGTACACACCTCCAGTTGTGGAAATTCCTTCATCTCTGCCAATTGGAGAACCTAATTCCATATCAGTTAAAGAATTGTTGCGCGTCTCAGGATTACTGTCAAATGCAACTAAAGATTTCTCAGTTGAAAACTCACTATCTAGCTCAGGTAAAAAATTGATTGATGAAAAGTTGCCAGTCAGCCCAGCCAAAGAATTGTCGACTGAAAATTATCCTTCCAGTTCAGACAAAGATATTTTGGTTGGAGGTTTGTTCTCTCCAGAGGCTGATAATATGAAGTCCATCTCGGTTGAAAAAGAGAAATCCTCTGCAATTGAAAAGTCCTCTGTCATTTCTGCTGAAGAATTACTTCCTACAAAAGTTGAAAAGACATCAACTATTGAGAAGAGAGCATGTGACTATACCGAAGGAAAATGGGTTCAGGACAGCAGGAGGCCAATATATTCTGGCAAGAGGTGTAAGCATTGGTTATCAGGATTGTGGGCATGCAGGTTGACCCTACGCCCTGATTTTTCTTATGAAAAATATCGATGGCAGCCTAATAACTGTAACATGCCCGAATTTGAAGGGAAACACTTCCTTACAATAATGCATTACAAAACACTTGCGTTTGTTGGGGATTCGTTAGGAAGGCAACAGTTCCAGTCTATTATGTGCCTCATTACAGGTGGAAAAGACAGTCCAGATGTTCAAGATGTAGGCAAGGAATATGGTTTAGTACATGCCCATGGTGCAATGAGGCCACCTGGTTGGGCATTCAGATTCCCACAGATGAACACAACTGTATTATATTATTGGTCAGCAAGCCTCTGTGAAATTGAACCAGTAAACCCAGGAAACCCATCCACCGACTTTGCAATGCATCTAGACTGACCAGCATGGTTCCTGCATACTAATATTTATAGGTTTGATGTTATAGTATTGAATACAGGGCACCATTGGAACAGGGGAAAATTAAATGCAAACAGATGGCACATGTATGTAATGGACAACCAAACAATGACCTCAAAACTGCTCGCAATTTGACAGTGCATAGTGTTGTGAGATGGCTTGATAAACAGTTCGATAAGTATCCAAATTTGAGGGTCTTCATGAGAAACCTATCACCTAGGAACTTCTCTAATGGGGATTGGAACTCAGGGGTTCGTTGCGATAACACCAAACTATTTTCTGAAGTTCACAATGGTTCTCACAACCGAGTGAATGATCCAACTGCTGAGAGCGTTGTTCAGGGCACAAGAGTTGAAAGTTTAGATATCACCGGGATTTTAGAGTTAAAAAATGCTATAGATTCCCATAGATCTGCCCGGTACAAGATTTAACAAAGCCAAACAAGGAGCTAATGCCATTCGTGAACAGGTTTTACGCCAACATCGGATTCCTGCAGCAATAAAACCTTTTAACACATTCCAACCCTTGCATCCATCTTTACCTGATTTGTGCATTTTTACCTAGGATCTTGGAGATCCTTTTTGGGCCTAAAGGTTCAGTGAAAATAGGGTCACATGAGTTGCGGTCACATTAGGCAGGTCCAGGTCTAGGTCATCATATGTTGACAGTAAACAACAGGCAGTGGTAGTGAGGGTCGTCCAGCGCAGTCCATTGTAGTGGGCGCGTAGGCATTGTACATACATTGCTTGGTATTTGAGATAAACTACTGCTATCCCACTATTTCAACCTATAAATGCTTCTCTTGCCTTCGGCACAGTAACGCAGTATCGATATATCCATGGATCGATTCACATTTTTCCCAAAATTTCGCCGCATTTGAAGGAGGCATGGTATTTTGAGCTTCAATAGCGGTTTACAGCTCCGAAATCTAAGCTTATCTATAGAATTCTAAGCTTCATTTGCGCTTTCCAGGCTCCATTTTAAGGTACTTTGAGCTTCAGTAGCTATTTCAATCGACGAATTGATGTTTTGCGGCTTTCAACCATGATTTTGAGCTCCAAAAGAAAACACTCAAGGCATTCTTAGTTTCAGTCGTGATTTCGCGCTCCAAAGATGAGTATTCAGAGCATATGTGCTTGACAAGCTCCTAAAAGAGTTCGTTTTGATCTTCGATCGTGATTTTGGGTTCAAGCAAGGTATTTACAACATTGTGAGCGTCAATTGAAATTAGTTTGGATCTTTACAGAATGGGGAAGAATTAGAAACTTTATTCTAGGTTTTCCGGCGCCCGAAGCGTGCTAGGTTTAACTCGTCGTTCCAGAAATGGAAGAAGAAAACAGTACTATTTTTTTTTTCGAGAAAGTGCTAACGACAGAGAATGATGACCAAGAGAAGCATGATTTACCTATCGATCAGACAGCAGAAGCCGAGACTGTGAGTCTAGCAATTAAAATTGTAGGATGACACCCGACATTAAAATCAAATCAATACAAAGGATCATCCATACGCCACTTGTCAAAGATTAGTAACAGCAGCGCATCTGGCAGTCGCATAGTCTGGAGAAGGCAAACCGTTTCATATTCCCCGGAACACAAAGAGATCGATTTTAGATTTTTCTTTTAAAAGACTGATTGATGTAACAGAGAAGAGGGGGCAGGGGGTGAGCTAGGGAAAACCTCATTCGAAGAGGAGCTCTTTTTGTAAGCCGAGTTATTTTGTAAGCCAAGAATGGAGTAATACATAAGAGTTATTTACTTGAGACTGTGAGATTCATCACAGTCGATTCTTTCGGTGTGTTCTTTCTTTTGTCATTATCATATTGTCTATCTCTTCCTATTTCAGTTGAGTTAAATTTGTTTGGAATTCATTTTATGTGCTCCTTACACATAGTTGATATATATGTGTTGCGTTCTATGGTGACTGATCAGAATTCGTTCCAGATAATCGCTCTGCATCTAGTTATCAGCCTTCATTTGTTTTCCTCTGAAGTTGTAGTGAAAATTCATCCTTGATAGATGCTTTCACTATGATGGTCTTTCCTTTCTTTTTTCTGCTACCGCATCATGATTATCAATTGTTGAAAGATAGACTTACTTTGCCTCATTTTCTGCAAGTTATGTGATCACTATTATTATCTCCTTTCTTCGGTTTTCACTTGACTCCATGCCCAGTGGATTGTTTCCCTAGTCCAACCCCCAAACTCTAAAATCCAAAACTATCATTTACCCATAAATCTGCCCACCATTTCACGCTTACTGAAGATCATATTGTGACATTATTCGAGAGATCCCTCTCGGGTTGGGAGGGGCAACTTCCAATCCAAAGTGGTTTGAGGTTGCCTCGGGATTGATTTTCATGCAACCCAATTCAGTTCTGAGTGCCAACAGGTGTCATGGTTTGGGATATTTGAATGAGTCTTTAAAACTCATTTTTAGATTTAGAAATTCAAGAATTTTCCTATTTTAGTCATTATCTTTGGGAACAGATCTCGGGCAGCTAGAAGGTTATTTTTGAAATGTGAAAGAGATTTTTCTCAATAACGGAATCATCTACAAAAAAATATCTTGGATTTTACACATGTGTCATGGTTTGGGAGAAACAGGTGGATCTCTCAACATCATTTTTCCAGAATTTCAATAGTTTATTTTCCCTAAACATTGCCTAGCCACCTCATCATTTCGAATTTGGGATTGAGGTTTTTGGATCCATTTTTATTGGATCTTGAGAAGAATGTAATCTATTTATAAAATAGAGCAATGAAAAGAGTGAGAGAGGGGGGAGATCCCTATTTTGGCTTTCATTGTAAAACTTTCAAGAGCTAAATTTTCCTTATATTTTCTTATGCAAAGATATCAGTTGCTTATGAAGCTAATGGTTAGTGTGTGTTTTTATTCTTTGTTTATCATCACTTTTACTTCATCTTGAACATATTTTGTTTTTTTATGATACATGACTATAAATCTATGTTGAGAATGTCTCTTTATAGGATATATTGCAATCTTTGCCACATAAATGTTTAAGCCCTTTGAATCTTATTTGGAAAGGGTTTCTGAGTAATGATTCATTCTTCTACTGAGTAAAGGAATTAAAGAACAAGTTTCTCTTTGGTGAATTTATTTGTTTTTGTTCCACAATTCTTCCTTACCATATCACTTATCTTATTTCATTGATCAGAGGTTTTATTTACCTGGTTTTTTGCACATAGGAAAGTGGTTTAAATAGCTCAAATCATAAGCCTCATTGAAACCAAATGTGTGATATTTCCACCTTCATAAACTTATTGAGAATTTTGAAACAAGATGTGCTAGGCTTGACTCAATAGAAGTCTTGAGTTGACTTCTAGTGCTAACATCTTTTGGTGTCATTGTTGGTGACGAAAATGAAGTAATCTTCCCTGGGAGAATGACAATGAAGAGATCTATTGTTTGATGGTGAACAAACAATAGACACATGGTTATGACTTCATATTTCACCTGGAGACTCCATGAAGGATGAGTCCACAATTGATTCCACTAATCCACAAATTCAAAATCCATGGAAGCTGTACTAGCTCCAAGGTATGCATTTTGTGATTTTTCTCATGTACCTGGATTCCCAAATCTTGTACCTGATAGAGAAGCATGGGAACACTGCCTTCCGAGGTTTAAGGGAAATGAATATGACCATCCTGCTAAGCACCTTTTTTATTTTCATGAGTCCATACATAGGCTGAGTATTTATCATGAAGATGTTCTTATCAAAATGTTCAGGAACTCCTTGGAAGAGAAAGCTCGTGGGTGGTGTAAATCCCTCCCTGCTGCTAGTATTGCTTCATTGAGTGATTTTCATGTTGCATTTTACTCTCATTACAAAACAATGTATTCAGGTGAGTTTTTATTTGAAAATTCTTGTGAAGTGTTTAAATCAAGTCTACATCGGGAATATCATGCTTGTAATATTGAACATGAAATGAAAATTTATGATCAGATTGTTAATTCTGATCAGATTCAAGAAGACACATTTTTCTCTTTCTTACCTGTCATTGAGGATGAAGATTTTATTGAGCATACTCATGCCCTTGGCTATTATAATCAAGCTAATGATTTTCATGAAATATTTCAAGGAGCATATGAGGAGCATAATTTTAGTAATGAAACATCCTTTACGCAGGAGAAGAATTATTCTCTTAACCAGCTAAAATCATGTCATGGTATTTAGGATACAATATCAGATTGGATGGATTTTTCATTTCCATAGATCCCAAATGCTGTAAGTTTTGGCATCTCATCTATTTGCAACTATGAGTACATGTTTTTTATGGAATTTTTGTTGTTCATGACATACTTTCTCCATGTCCTCTTACTTAGCTGCAAACAAGGATTACATTTTATGATTCATATGATTTTATGGCTTCATTGGAAAGTTGATTACACTTGATCCAGCAGCATTTTAGTTGATCGGAGTAGAAGTGTGCATAAATATGCTTGCAATGAAAGTATTTGATTTTTAGTTTGAGTACAACATTCAGTTTATATTTGGTTTACATCAGTATGTGTTGGTTTCAGAATAAGTTGCAAAAGTTTAGAATGAGATGAGTGACTCCATAACCCAATGGATGAAGGAACATGTCTGCTTGTTCTTGGTAGCTCGCAGGGAGCATGCAATCCCCCGTGGAGCCAATGTTAGCACTAATATTTTCATGATCAAATTTTTGTATTAAAAAATCATATTTTTATTATATAAAGATAAGAAGGTCTTCTTAGCATCTTTTTGTCCATATTAAGTTCATATGAGGGATTTTAAGTCTAAAACTAAGATTTTGAAAAGGGTGCTACAGGAAGTTCCTACAATTTTCTTATGCAAAAAATGTGTGTTGGAGCTACAGGAAGTTCATGTAGCGCAACCTGTTTTTAGGAAAATGACACGGTTTTGGAGGATGATTATGAGACCAACCACCTATTCAACCTATTTACTTGTTGAGGTGACTTGGAGATCAATCACTTGAGTTCAGAGGGAAGGAAAACTCATTTTCCAAGTGGATCTTGATTAGTCAAAGACCTATTCTCGTGTAAATTTGTTGCCTATAAATTAGGGTTTGTTGTCACTATCCAACACTCCTATTTTTTAGGGATACCACATCCTTTAAATTTTGACTTGTATATATTTAAAATACCTTGGTACCTAATAAGGAAGGTCGAATTATTGATGGATGATATTTTTGGAACACATCATCACGTTGACCTAATTTTTAGCAAGAAGTTACCAGAAATTTTGCAATTTTTTGTTTTAGTCATCAACTTTTGGCATGGATTTCGAGCAGATGGTAATCAAAATCAGTAAAATGAAAGAGGATTTTCTTAATAATAATATCATCTACAAAAACCTCTTTCAATTTTTACACATGTGTCATGGTTTGGGAGATTCGAATGAATCTTTACAACTCATTTTTCATATTCATAAATTCAGGAATTTTCTTGTTTTAGTCATTATCTTTGGGAACATATCTCGGGCATATGGAAGGTTATTTTTGAAAAGTGAAATATTTTTTTCTCAATAATGAACTCATATACAAAAATCTCTCTTGTATTTTACATAGGTGGCATGGTTTGGGATATTTCAATGAATATTTACAACTCATTTTTCAGATTCATATATTCGGGAATTTTCCTGTTTTAGTCATTATCTTTGGGAACAGATCCTGACAGCTAGAAGGTTATTTTAAAAAGTGAATGAGGTTTTTCTCAATAACAGACTCATCTACAAAAAACTCTCTCGGATTTTACATAGGTTTCATGGTTTGGTAGAAACATGGGGATCTCTAAGCATCATTTTTCTAGAATTTCGACAGTTTATTTTTCCTAAAAATTATCTAGCCACCTCATCATTTCGAATTTGGGATGGAGGTTTTTGGATCCATTTTTATTGGATCTTGAGAAGAATGTAATGTATTTATAAAATAGAGGAATGAAAAGAGTGAGAGAGGGGGGAGATCCCTATTTTTTCTTTCATTGTAAAACTTTCAAGAGCTAATTTTTGCTTATATTTTCTTATGGAAAGATATCAGCTGATTATGAAGCCAATGGTTAGTGTGTGTTCTATTCTATGTTTATCATCTCTTTTACTTCATCTTGAACATATTTTCATGTTGTATGATACATGAATGCAAATCTGTGTTGAGAAGGTTTCTTTATATGATATATTGCAATCTTTGCCACATAAATGTTTAAGCCCTTTGAATATTATTTGGAAAGGGTTTCTGAGTAATGATTCATTCTTCTACTGAGTAAAGGCATTAAAGAACAAGTTTCTCTTTGGTGAATTTATCTATTTTTGTTCCACAATTCTTCCATACCATATCACTTATCTTATTTCACTGATCAAAGGTTTTATTTACCTGGTTTGTTGCACATAGGAAAGTGGTTTAAATAGCTCAAATCATAAGCCTCATTGAAACCAAATGTGTGATCTTTCCACCTTCACAAACTTATTGAGCATTTGAAACAAGATGTGATAGGCTTGACTCAATAGCAATCTTGAGTTGGCGACTTCTAGCGCTAACAACTGGAATGAAATGAAAACATAGATTGATATTATTAACACAAAGACACAGTGAATAATAACATAGATACAACAAAACTTGACTTATATTAAGTAAGAAATATGTTGAAACTGTAAAATGCAGACTGAAACAAGCTTGCTAGAATGGTGGTAGCTTATCTCTGAGAAGAGATGTGACGACTATGCTCATTCACAAAAATATGAGTACAATGAGGATTCAAAGGAATTTTTACATCAAACATGAATGCCAAAACCCTAGACATCCAAAAACCTAATCCTAGGAGATGAAGCGCCAAAATTCATGTGGGCCTCATTGGGGTAAGTTGGTACATCAACTTCCCGGGGTCGTAATTTTTTCATACAATCTTCATTTTAGGCACACGACGGCCCGTTGGAAATTTCTATCCAAGGAATACACATTATTCCATAACAGTATTACCTCAATTATCATATGACTGTGGTGGGCCCAAAAAACATTGTTTAGGGCCTCAAAACGGCCCCGGAAGTTTAGGAACCAAAAAGATAGAAAAAAACTGTCAAGATGAAAATTGAATCTACCAAGATGAAATATGTATGTGAGACAATTAATAGGTGGGTGGCCACCTATATCCACCTGGATCAATCCTCCCCCCTTATGAAGCAATGGTCTCCATTTCCTTGAGTTCCCCCATCAGATAAGGAATTTTTTGTTTAATTTCGACCCAGGTGAGCCACTTTCCTTGGTGTAGGAGCTACCCTGCTTTGACAACACGATAAAGATGAAATTGTTGTTGGTGAGTGCCCTTGACCTGTGTGTCCACATTATGATCAATGGATTATTGAGCTCTATCGGTGTCAATTGTTCTGCTACCTCTAAGGTGTCCAATAATGGTCTAAATTATGGTCAAAGGAGGTCCACATTAAACATTGGGTGCAAGCCAAGGAAGGGGGGAATGTTGAGCTCAAAAGAATTGTTACCCAAAGCCTTGGTGATGGTATAAGGTCCATAGTGGAGTGGGAAAAGATTTCAATGGGGTCTTGTAAGGTGTTGTTTCTGCAAGTGTAGCCACACTTTATCTCCCACCTGAGACTTGTGTGGCACCCAGTTTTGATCATGGCGTTGCTTTTACTTGGCATTGGACTTCTGAAAAATATCATGAACCTATTGATGGATGTGATAGATTCATTCAATGAACTGGGTGGCTTTGTCGGCTTCGGTTTGTGCATGGGACGATTCTTCCTATGTGGGTGCAAGGGGTAGTGCAACATCCATGGTACCCAATGGTTGAAATCCCAACCCCACCTAAAAGGGGTTGTGGTTGGTTGAGCTATGTATGGATTTTTTTTAACTGTGTTGAACATAAGGAAGAATCTCATCCCATGTGCACGGATTATTGGAATTGTACATGCGCAAAATATGCATGATCATCCTTTTGACAACCTCGGTTTGGACATCCCTTTGGGGGTGGAAGGTCATGTATTTTGTGAGCTTGGTGTCCAGCTGTGACTAGAGGCTCAACCAGAATGTGTTGAGGAACTAGTTGTCCTAATTGGAGATGATGATTTTTCGTATCCCAAAATGTACCCACACTCGTTCCAAGAAGAGCTTGGAAGTGGCCTATGTTGTAATTCTCTTCTTGCAGGCAACCATAATCTCCATCTTGGAAAATCAATCAATAACCACAAAAACATAGTCATTTCTCTACTTGGTTGAAGGAAGGCCCGACATGTAGTCCAACGAGATGGATTCCCAGGGCATGCTAGGAGTATGCATATGGGTGTACATGCCTTGTTTCTTAATGGTCATTTTGGCAATGGCACAAGCCATGCAAGACTTGATATACTTTCTCACATCATGTCGAAGTTTCGGCCAAGAGAAATGTTGTTGCAACACTACCACTATCTTCTCTAAGTCGAAGTGTCCTACCACCCAACTGTAGTGAGCTTCCCAAATCAGCTTTGATTTCTCGCTTGATGGAATGTAGAGATGGCCCATATGGCACAATAACCCATCCTGCAGATGAAAATCAGTGACAACTATGTTTGTGCCTAGCATCTGGTAGGTAATGGTGAAGTCAGGATCTCGCTCATAGAGTTGGTGACATCCAGAGGTCTCATTTTCGCGGGAGTGTAGCACCTTGGTTAGTGAGGCAAGTGGAGGTCGACTAAGGCAGTCAGTGATGCAGTTTTTGCTCCTTATCTTATACTTGATGTTGATATCGAACCACTGCAAGTATGTGGACCACTTCTGATGGAGGTCATTTTGTAATTTTCCTTGTGTCTACATGAACTGCAGAGGCTTATGATTAGTGTGGATGTTTGTCTCGTTCCCGAGAAAATAATGCCTCCACTGGAAATAGGATTGTACAGTGGAGTACATTTATTTATCGTAAGTGGGTAATTATGGACAATACCTGATAGTGCCTCACTATGATCAGCCACGTGATTTCCATGCTTAGTGAGAACTACGCACATAGCATCGTCTGAAGAATCTGTCTCAATCTCAAATGGTTGTGGCAGGTTAGGTAATGAGAGCACTGGGGTTGATCACAAGCGTTTCTTCAAATCATCGAACGCTTTATGTTACGACTAGCCCCACACAAATTTTTCCTTGCCACCGCTCCTCGTAACTTGGCTAAGATCCCATGCAATGTGGGAGAATCCCAAAACGAACCTATGATAGAAATTAGCATGACCTAAGAAGATCCCAAGATTAGTGAGTGTGGTCGGGGCTAGCCAATCATGGATGACCTGGATTTTGGCTAGATCAACATGAACCCCATGCTCATCAATAATTTAGCCTAGGTACTAGACCTTGTTCATGTCGAAGGAACATTTTTCCAAATTTGCATATATCTTGTGTTGTCACGAAGTGTGCAGAACCTGTTGAATGTGTTGCAATTGTTCTACCCAATTCTTGTTGAAGATGAGGATGTCATCCAAATACATTACCACAAAATATTTGGTTAAAGGTCACAAGATATCGTCCATCATCCTCATGAAAGTTGTTAGGGTATTTGTCAAGCCAAATGGCATGAACAACCATTAAAAAAGACCTTCTTTGGACATGAAGGTAGTCTTCCATACATCGGTTTTCTCTATTTCGATCTGGTGGTAGTTGGAATTCAAATCAATCTTAATGAAGTATTTGTCCCCCTTGAGTTGGTCAAGGAGATGAGCTTGGGCAGATGTGCCCCTTTTCAAGCAGCTCTTGGATCTGGTGCTTGATTTCCTCATTTCTGACAAAGAGCAGTGATAGACTAGCCCCTTAGGTAGCAGTTCTCCGAGGGTCATATCAATTGAGTGCTTGACCTGATAGTGCATAGGTACCCCAGTTGGTGAGGAGAATATGTATTTGTATTCTTCCATGAACTTATCCACTTACTTCTACTGCGTGGAGAGACCTTCCGTGGAGGTCATGGATGTGGTTGCAACCTTCCGCTCACTCTAAGCGTGAATCACAAAGAAGACGAACTTCCCAGTCTGAGAGATGAACTTCCTACATTGCTTTTCAGAGATTAAGGAAATGGCGGTAGATGGGACTACCTCTGGTATCCTATATAAGTTCATGTCCAAAGTAATAATAACACTATGAGGCCTAGACTCATATACAACATGATGTTTTCATAAATAAGGTTGGCCCAAAATAACATCACAAACTTCAAGGGGGGTGACATCACAAAATACCTCATCTTTGAAGGGCTTGATGTTGTAGGCCAAGCGCCATTGTTGGCTGACGCGAATATCACTTCCTTGGCGGAGCCATCCGATGGTGTATGACTACGAGTGTGGTGATGTTAGCAGAGCTAACCGCTTGACGACCTCTATTGATATGAGGTTCTTCTGGCTACCTCTATCAAGGATGAAGTGTAGTGGATTACCTTTCACCCACATCAGTGAATGAAAGAGGCACTCACCTTCCTCAGGTTCATCAGGTTCATCGAGATGGAAGTTTGTGGTTGTAGCAACGGTGGAACTAGGTTATGCATCAATGATCTGTCTTCATTTTTCTTGTTCTGACTTAGAGTCAGATCCTGCATCTGATTTAGAGGCTTTCTCCTCGACCACCAATGACTGCTTTGAGAAAAATTTAGCGGTGTTATGCCAGGGTCTCTTATGGAACTTGCACCATTTCCTAGTGTCTTTATTTGTCTTCCCAATATCCTTCTTTTTTGGTGGTTTGGATTGGTTTTCCTGTAGCTACCCATCCTTGCTCCACCCTTTGTTTTATGGGTTGGGTCTTCCTTTGCTCTGCTTCTACTGTGAGGGGTTTGCAAACCCAAAATTATGTATCTTGTGTTTAAGATTCTGCTCGATTTTGATAGCATATCGATAGGTCGTGCGCAAGGACGAAATGTCCAGAAACTCCATTTATGTCTAGATGTGTCTATGCAGACCGTTGCGGTACTTGAGCACCAGATGTCGCTTAGGTTATTTAATACCTAGATTGGTGCACAAGGTATGAAAGACATTGGTGAACTATGACACTGTTTGGTCCCTTTCCCACCGCATTGTGGTCCATCTTGTATATAAGTCGTCATAACTTCCAAAAGGGTAGTATTGTTCCTTAATAACATCCTTGAAGGAACCCCAAGTGGGTGCACCTAAAAATAATGTAGATCCCTATGTTTACTTTTGCTCACAGAAAGTCTCCCACCAATCTTTGACATAGAGGATGACCTTGAGGAGCGCAAATGTAACATTTTCTCTATCATAAAAGTTGTGGATAGAAAAATACCCTTCTAAAAGGTTTAACCATTTATATATAGCATATGCATCTATTTGACCTTTAAATATAGGAATATCAAAATTGATATGTACCTTAAAGGGGGTGGAGCCTCCGCTTTAGGTAGATGCATCACTTATCGGAAGTCATCGAAGGATTTGTGCAAAGTTTTCCATCATCTCATTCCTCTATCGCTCGAGGTATTCCTTGAGAAACATTTTGAAAGGATCTCATATCCCTTCATCTTTATTTTCTCCCTCCGTGGAAGGTTTCTTGGGCGTGTGAGAGTCATTTTCTTCAAGAGAACAAATCTCGAGACCCAACTCTCTATACCCTGACCTCATCGAGGACATGCACTAAAAACGACAAGGAGTAGATCACTCTAATATCATTGATCTAGATTTATGAGTGGAACAAAATGAAAACACAAATATTGTTAGGATATTTAGACACTTAGGAGTTAGTTGAGATCTAATTGGTCCAATGTGTCGTTAGGTAAAAGTGTGTTTCTTAGTGTGTTTATTTAGTATGCATTTGTAGTTAGGAAAACTGATGGTCACAATATGTTCCCGACATAGAGTGATCCGACGGTTCATATTCTCCTCGATATTAACATCCATTGATCTATGGCTTAGCACCCGATTGGTCAATGATCTCTATTTAAAGATCGTGGAGGATCATTTTTCGATAATCGATTGTGAGAAACTCTCTTGTAAAATATCTATGTAATCTTTTTCTTTTGCATTAATAAACTGCTCCAAGTGGTTGTGTTGGTTGGGGTCGTGGATGCTTCCCCATAGGGGTTTTACCACGTGAAAACATAGGTGTGTTGATATTTGATCTGGTTATGTGAGTGGTTACTGAAGGTGTTCGTCCTCTATTGGAATACTTGTGTTGTCGAACATGGTATCAATGCATGTTTGAAGACCCGCTCCTGTTGTAGATCGAGATCATGAAGCCGAGTTGCCTCGTCTCCATTTTCTATCATTTATGTACATTTCTGGGCTGAGAGGATTGTTCCATTACGTTTGTAGCGCTCGTTTCATTTAGGAACACTTTTCGTTTCACTCGAAAAAATTTATGTTTTCCCAAGATACGACCATTTCAGTCAGATCCGGAGGTATAAAGCATGCATACACATTTTTTTAATTTTTGCAGAGTATTATTTTGGTTTTATATTATTTATTTCCGGGTTGCTACTCTTAGATTTGTGTATTCTCTTTTCCCTGTGCCCTGTGCGATCTCGGAAAATTAGAAATAGATAGGAAAAGGTGCATCTTCCAGGT
The DNA here is from genome assembly GCA_010110895.2 of Picea sitchensis. NCBI lineage: Eukaryota > Viridiplantae > Streptophyta > Pinopsida > Pinales > Pinaceae > Picea > Picea sitchensis. The sequence goes on along the minus strand of SNQJ01S0013066.1, from coordinate 154,300 downwards.
AAGTTAACCGAGATCTAACCCTTGTCGTCATCAAGAAGCGAAATTTTTTTCTTGTGTGAAAAGAGCTTTTTTTTGCATGCTCTCCAAGGTCGTCTTCAACAACAACAACAACAACAATCTTCTTTCTAAACATTACAATATGTTTTGCTAGACCATTTGGTTAAAATTTACCTTATTAAATAAGAGGTCTTGAGTTCAAGTCTCTCTTTTATTACTTTTTTTGAAAAAGTTCATGCTAAAATTGTAAAGTGTATTTCACTTCAAGTATAAAAGTGAATCATTATAAGTAGCTTTAATATTTTATTTTAGAGTTATTTATTTTGCATGCCACTTTTCTTTTATAAAGTAACTTCATTGTAAAAGTGATCCCCACTTCTCTTTATAAAAATGGGTCACTTCATAAAGCAACTTACACCACCATGTGGTCCTTTGGTTACCGATTATGCATTTTTTTAAAAGGGCATAACTCTCACATCTGAAGTCTGTTTTCAGTGTTGTTGTTTTTTTAAACCGCGTAACTTTTCGAGATATTTCCATCCAAATTATCAGTTTCGGTTTTTAAATCCATACTATCTGCATATTCAATATGGATTCTACAAGTAATCTCTTGCTTACCAGCACCAACTACTTCCAATGGAAATCCCATATGGAGGATTTATTAAGAAGTAAAGGCTTGTATTGGATTACCTTGGGAAAGGAAAAAGCACCCATTGATGATGATAAGAAATTAAAATGGGCTAATAGGAGTAACAAAGAACGCGGACTAATTAGAATGTCCATCTCTCCTAATTTAAGGTTCCACCTTAAATAAATTAATGACCCCGATGAAGCTTGGGAAAAGATCGAATCTGTGTTTGGTAAACTCAATATTATTCGAGCACAAAAGTTAAAAAATCAAGTACTAACCTTAAGTCCAAATGATTTTTATTGCCTTGGAGACTATCTATCTAAGTTTAAAACACTCATAATTTTATGTGAAGAATGTGAGATAAAAATGGAGGAAGAGTGTTGCATATATATTATTCTTTCTAAGCTAGGTAGTGCATATTATGTGTTTTTATCTACCTTTTATGCCATGAGAGAGGCTCTATGGAAATCTTATAAAAAACCCACTCTTGAGTCCTTTGTGTTTCTTTGATTAGAGAGGAAGATAAACTTGTACAACTTGGAGTGATCAACACTGCAGGTACCTCCAACAAAGCCTTAGTTTCCCAACAGAAAGATAAACCAAAGTATCCCAAGAAGCAACATCCTTGCTACAACAATAAGCAACATAAGGGTCCCAAACCCACTCAGACAACTTCAGCTCCTAATGGTGACAAAGGAGCAAAATATAAAAATAATAACACTGACAGACATTGCAACTTTTGTGATAAAGATGGTCATGATGAGTCCAAATGTTTCAAGAAGATGGCAGCTTTAGAAGCAGTGATGAAGAAGCACAACATCAGTATTGATTATACTTCTTCTTCTTTTGGAA
>SNQJ01S0013066.1:112966-150429 GCA_010110895.2 Picea sitchensis | reverse complement strand
GCTTGTGACCTTCTTCGTCGCTTTCACATGGACGATTGTAAACCAGCCCCTTCTCCCTTCTAGTTTGGATTAAAGCTTACTACCCCCTGTACTTCTCCCAAATTTGATGCCACCCTGTACCGTCAATTAGTTGGTAGCCTCTTATACTTGACCCATACCAGTCCTGAGCTTTCCTTTGTTGTTGGTATTGTTTCCCAGTATATGCAAACATCCCATGAAATCCATTGGAAATCAACTAAAAGGATACTTCGCTATGTCCGTGGTACAGTTCAGTTCGGGATACATTACAGTTTAGTGGGGACTCCCTTATTGGTTGGTTTCACTGATTCAAATTGGGTCGGTGACCCTAATGATCGGAAGTTTACTATAGGTTATGTTTTTAGCCTTGGTTCAGGACCTGTCACTTGGGCCTATAAGAAACAATAGGCTATTTCACTTTCTTCAGTAGAAGCAGAGTACCGAGCAGCGGTAAATGAAAGTCAGGAAGCCTTGAGGCTTCAACAGATCCTTTCAGAGTTTGGATTCCAGCAATAGCATCTGAATAGCCTTTGGTGCGACAATTAGAGTGCCATCAAACTCGCAAAAGACCTATTTCAACATTAGCGTAGCAAGCACATTGAGCTACACATGCACTTCATCAGAAAGCTCTTTCATGATCAAGTTATTGAAGTGTTATTTTTCCCTACAGAATATCAAGTTGCAGACATTTTCACAAAGTCTCTTACAGAAGCGAAGTTTTCCAAACTTCGATCTATGTTAGGAGTCCATGAAGTTGTCATTAAGGGGGGATAGGATATGATGCCTCCTTCCTTCTCCTATTGTGTCACTATTGTAAATCCTTCAATCCTATCCCAAGTTGTTCTTAAGGGGGAATGTTAGAATATTTAGACACTTAGGAGTTAGTTAAGATCTACTTGGTGTAATGTGTCGTTAGGTAGAAGTGTGTTTCTTAGTGTGTTTATTTAGTATACATTAGTATGCATTTGTAGTTAGTAAATATGACGGTCATGATATGTTCCCGACATAGAGTGATCCGACGGTTCATATTATCCTCGATATTAACGACCATTGATCTGTGGCTTAACACCCGACTAGTCCATGATCTCTATTTGAAGAGCATGGAGGGTGATTTGTCGATAATAGATTGTGAGAAAATCTCTTGTAAAATCTCTTTGTAATCTTTTTCTTTTACATTAATAATTTGTTCCAAGTGGTCACGTTGGTTGGGCTCATGGATGTTTCCCCATAAGGGTTTTACCACCTGAAAACATTGGTGTGTTAATCTTTTATCTAGTTATGTGAGTGGTTACTGAAGGTGTTCTTCCTCTTTTGGAATACCTATGTTGTCGAACAGATATATAATATTAACACAGAAACACGGTGAATAATAACAAAGATACAGTAAAACTTGACTTCTATTTAGTAAGAAATATGTTGAAATTGTAAAATGCAGACTGAAACAAGCTTGCTAGAATGGTGGCATCTTATCTCTGAGAAGCGATGTGACGACTACGCTCATTCACAAGAAGATGAGTACAATGAGGCTCCAAATTCCTTTTTACATCAAACATGAATTCCAAAATGCGAGACATCCAAAAACCTAACCCTAGGAAATGAAGCGCCAAAAGTCATGTGGGCCACATTGGTGTAAGTTGGTACGTCAACTTCTCGGGGTCGTAACGTTTGCATACAATCTTCGTTTTAGGCACATGATAGCCCATTGGAAAGGTCTATCTGAGGACTATAGATTATTCATTCACACTCTAAATTGGTCGACAATGAGATTGTGACGGGCCTAAAAAACGTTGTTTAGGGCCTCAAAATGGCCCCAAAATTTTAGGACCCAAAAAGATAGAAACAAAACTGCCAAGATGAAATATGTATGTGAGCCAGTTGGAATAGGTGGGTGGCCACCAGTATCCACCTGGATCAGTTGGTGAGCTTCAATTTTGGTTCTAGCTTTGGCATGATTCTCTTCTAGATTCAAAAAGGTGTCAATACGCCTTTGGATGACAAGGAACTCTCTCCCACGTGACTATTGTGTAAGTTGAAGAGAAGGTAGGTAGATATTTAAAGGAGGGATAACTTCTTTCCTATAGATAAGAAAGTAAGGAGAGGTCCCTATGAACTTTTTCAGAGTGACACGGTCATCCTATACGGAATTGGGTGGTGCATTATGTTAGTTTCCTTGTTGGTCGACTACAGTTCATTTAAGAATGCAGATTATATTCTTATTTGTAGATTCATCTAGGCCATCAACCTGAGTGTAACAGTTGGATACATATTTTAAAGTGATCCCATTTTCTAGAGAAAAATTAACCAATTTAAGTAATGAAAAGTATGTTGCATTATAAAATACAAGAGAGTTAGGTACCCCATACCTAGTCATGATGTGTTGTTCGAGAAAATTTATTACCACTTCATCATTTACTTTCATCAATGATACTTCCTCAGTCCAACTAGTAAAATAATTAATAGAAGTATGAATATACACGTTCTATTTTGATGAGTGAGGATTTATCTCACTGATTATGTCTAACCCCCATTGTTCAAAAGGCTCTTTGACAACTACAATAAGAAGAGGAATAACTACCCTGCTCTCTTTTCCAGTTGACTTTTGGAAAATTTCGCAACTCTGAGAGTAGGCATGAGCATATTTGAATAATGTCGTCGAGTAGTACCCAACTCTCAATATCTTGTTCCATGTTGTATCTCCTTAAAAATGAACTATTTTTGGTCCATCATGGATTTCTTTGAGAACCTTGTCATCATCTTTCTTTTCAAGACATCATAGCAACACTCTGTCATAATTTTTCCTAAAAATGATATTGTGAACCAATTGATACTATGTAGACTTCATCCTTAGCACTCTCTTTTTTTTGGCATTAATATGATCAGGAGAGGCTCCATGTTGAAGATGGTATTTGAGATCATTGTAACATGAATTCGCAATTGACGGAGTATAAGGAACTTGTTGTGTGTAGAAATTTGGTTCCTTCCATCCATATTCTTCTTGATCTTCATATTCCATGACTCCAGTTGCTAGCTTACATAATCCTTGACCTTTAACGATTGTTTCTAGTTTAAATTCAAGGTCACATTCTTGCAAAACAATCATCCAATTTTATTGTCTCTCACCTAGTTCCATCTTAATGAAAAGGTATATGACCTTTGGATGAGGGACGATCACCTTGGTATGGTTATGTAGTACATGAGGCCTAAACTGTTTGATAGCTTTTTGGACAACAAAATCTTGCTTGTCTACTAATGGATAATCAAGTTCATCACCTTGGATTCCCATGCTCATAAATTTGATGGGACAGCCATTCCCTTGCTATTCCTTCTGAATGAGCACTGTTGCAAGAGAATGGTCAAAAGAAAAAGTAGATCGAAAGAAGTCCATAGTAAAGTCCAAGATTTTTAGAGTAGGTGCACATGCTATGAAGGCCTTGATATTCTCAAATGCCTCATTTTCAACATATTTCCACTTGACTTGAATATCTTTGTTTATCATATGTTGAAGAGGTTTAACAATTTTGGCAAAATCTAAAACAAATATTTTTACAAAATTGATTTTTCCGAAAAAAAGTCTATATAGACATTTTTCTATGTGGAGGTGGGATTTTCATAATAGCTTTAGCTCATTCTAGGTCTACAAAAATCCCATCCTTTGAAACAATATGCCCCAAAAAAATTCCTTCTGAAATAAAAAAATATGCTCTTCTTGGGGTTTAGATAAATACCATACTTTATGCATCTTCTGAATATATGCTTCATATGTTTTGGGTGATCAGCCCTTTGTTTTGAATAAATTGTGACGTCATCAAGATAGATCACCATGCTATGAATGATTATACATTTGAAATCTATGTCCATTTACATCTCAAATGTAGCACCAATGTTTAATATACTGAAGGGAATTATGCAATTTGCATATGTTCCCCACTTCATCCTGAAAGTGGTCTTTAACTAGTCTGGCTCGCTACAAGAACCTGATTGTAACCATAAATCCCATCTAAAAGAGAAAATATTTCAAAACCAGACATGAGTTGTATGATTTTATCCATAGGGGGGACTAGATAGTTGTCCTTATCAGAAGCTCGATTCAGATTTTGGAAATCTATGCACAATCTTATCTCCCCTGATTTCTTCCAGACAGTAACCAGGGTGGACACCTAGGTTGAGTGAAAAAATTCAAAGTTGATCCGAGCATCCAACAACTTCTTCAGTTCCTTGTAAACAAGTGGTTCAAGCATCGGATGTATTTTTCTCAACTTCTGTTGAAATGTCTTGACACCTTCTTTGATAGGAATCACATGTTGAATGATATAGGTGTCATAGGTCTTCAAATATTCATATGTCCAAGAAAATACATCATGATATTTCTTAAATAATTGTGTGAATTTATGCTTCTCTTCCTTTGAACAATAGTTACCCAAATTGATGTATTTGGGTTGTTTGACAGTTCCTAAATTCACTATAAATGGAATCATACTAGAGTTGTTGGTCTTTGAATTCATAGGTTTTATGAACTTAGTTTGCAAATCAAACAACTTTTCAAGCGATAATACATTTTTCGAGATGTAATTTGTTTTTATCTTACTCGCATCATCCCGATGTTCTCGAATATCTTACTCATGAAATTCATCATCTATTACTGAGTCCTGGAACATGTCAGTGCTAGTGAGGAAATTTATTATCTGATTATCATTGTTGAACACTCTCCAATTCATGGCCTTGTCTAGAATAGAAGGCCTGGAAATTATTTCAATAGAAAAACTATCATTAGGAGAGGTGAATATAAATGTTGCATTTGTTAAAATGTTTGTAGCATGATTTTGATAAAAAGGTACATAATCAATATTAAAAGCTACTATATTCCTTTGAAGCTTTTAATATTGATTCTATACCTTTTAATATTGAAGATTTTAATATTGATTCTATAGAAATGGACACAGAATCAATATTAATAGTGTTTCTTAGAAATCTTGTTGGTTACAACAATGGTCTTCTTCTTAGAGTCATTAGGATTGAAAGTGTCAAGAATTAGATTACGGTGTTGGGGTAGTGTGCATATATCATACATAGAAATATTATTTTTAGTTTTCTTCATATGTTCTATAACATTATAACCCAAAGCATGAGTTTTAGGTCTACGTTTTTTTTGCTTGGTTGTGAAGTGTTGAGTTTGTTGTTGCTTGTTGGAGTGTTGGTCTTGTTGTTTGATAATGTGTTGTTGGGTTTATTACTGGTTGTTGTTGGGGTCGAAGTACTTGGTTTTTTGTGTTTATATGGTGTGGGAATATCCACCTTTTGGGTAGGAATGGAAGGAGTTATTCTTCTAAGAGCAGTGACAGTTTTCAGGGAGAATAAAATGTTGGGAACAACACCCTTGTTGTGTAGGTTGTAGTCTCGAGGAGAATATTTTATGATATGTGTATCTCCCACAAAAAACTTCTTCAATATTTTCATCATCCGAGTTAATACACCAATCCCATAAAAACGTAAGAGACTCCTAGGTGGTTTCCTATGTGATTTCTTTGTTTTCATCTTCCTTGGGCTATTCGTCATTTATGTAATGTTGATATAGAAGTTGGTTGAGGACCAAGGTAATAGAATTAACCCACTAAGGACATTTTTTTTCAAAATTATTATGTTGGTGGTATGAGAATAACTTATCCATGCCAATTTTTTCCATATTTAGAGTAAGTTGTGGGACTTCTCAAGGTTTAGGTGTATTTTCATTCCTTCTAAAGAATGGACAGAAAGGTCTAGACTTGGAGGGACCTTCCTCGATGTTTTTACTAAGTTCTACCGCTACATTTGACAATGTATTACTATATTAACCATGCTTTCCATATATTTGGGTTCTTTTTCAAGAACCCAACTGATTTAGATTCCTCAAATGAAGGGTGATTGTCATAAGAGAATGATTCCCTTTCAATAGCTTTAGCTTCTTCAAAATTTTGAGCTAAGGTAACATTTCCGACTCATTTAAAAAACATGCCTATAGAAGGAATAAATGTTGAAGCATAATACTATATAGCTAGGGATTCCAAGGGAGTAGTTTCAACAATGAATTTATTTAAGACAGTGGTGAAAGGTAGATTAAAATCTTTCACTTTCTCTTTCTTTTCCATTTTTATGGCTCCCAATTATTTGTATAAAGTCACATGAGTTTTCTCTTCCCAAAATTTTCCAATGAAGGCCTTCTGAAAGTCATCCTATCTAGTTATAGAGCTAGGAGGGGGGTCAAAATATGATGTGGAAGCCTTATTTTCAAAGGCATAAGGAAAGATTCTACAAACTATGTCTTCATAATGAACGACAATGAGACAGGTTGCTATAAAGAAATTATTTATATGATCTTCTAGTGAGCTGGATTTGTCCGATTTGAATTTTGAGAGAATTCTCTTGAGACGTTTGGGTAACTCATGCATAGACTCTGCTAAGTTTAGATAACCTTGGGACATACATGGTGGAATTAGTGGTCATTTATTTCGATTTTCACCCATGTTATCGTCTGATTATTCACCGTAAAAATTGTGTTCCAAACCAGGAGGGATAGGATCATAAGGTGTGGGAGGAAATTGACTCAAGGATGTAGTGACCCTAGCCAGTTGGGATAATTTTCCTTTAATTTTTATGATTTATTGGTTCAATACTTTTTTGAGACACGTTGATGAAAACCCTTGTTTTAACCCCTTTTAACATTGGTGTGATATTATTTGTCTGGTGTTCGATGGGTTTAGTGTTGGAATTTCGTCAAACACTTGGAATTAACCCATTGTAATGACCCACCCAACTGTTGTTATAATTTTCTCCTAGTTGCTAATGTTTTTAACGGATATTTTGGGTCAGGAATATTGTGAAACAATTAGCTTCGATCTTCAATTTTTCCACTGTATAACCCTCTTACTATTGGTTGTAACTTATTTCTAATTATTTCTATTAAGTTATAGTTTGTTGGTTGGTTTTAATTTGTGTTATTGTCAATATATATAAGCATGGATATGATGCCAATTGGAGGTGAAAATGAAAATAAATTATACAAAAATAATACTAAGGAAACAACTTAACCCAACAATAAGAATCTCACCCAAAGTTGAGTTGTTTTGTTATTACATTTGTTGACATGTTACATGAGGTTGATAGGCAATAAGGTTCATTTCCATTCTCCTCTATATATGCAGCTCATACAATGTCTAGATCAACCCTTCCTCATAGGACTCGACCCCCAACAATGAGAACACGGACCAACAGAGATAAATCTATCCATAACAACCAAGACTCGGTCTACAATAGTAATAAATCGGCCCATATAAGAGATGATTCTCCCAGCCAAGGGAAAATGGTCACAACAGCCTCTAATTTAGCCACACGGCAAGTATATTCATCCCCTCCAGCAGAGTGCCAGCCCACTAGAGAAATACAACCATTTTCTTTAGAAACTCGACCCCTTTGATACAGATCTGCTCCTATACAGATATTGGTACTCTTCCCAATACCATATTCGGCCCTGTAAGAGAGAGTTTACTTCCCCTTCAATGGATTTCGACCTGCACATATAAATCGGCCTTTGGAACTGTAGAAATCAACCTCCTCAAGTAGAACTCAGTCACAAATGATAAAACTCAGCCGTTGAGATGAGAAAATCAATCACAATGAATCATAATGAGAATATCTTAGTATGATCCATCCTCCATGACCGGCTAGGGTGGATAGTTTCACCATCGAACCCAATATTCCTCTAGGGTTTTTCGTCTCAAGAGCCAAAGCCACAAGATCTCTCTCAGATTATTTTTTAGAGAATATCAATGCATAATGAGAGAGGGTGCCCTCATTTTCCTTTTATTTCCTCATTGACCCTTTTCTAACCTTTTTATCCTTTTCATAAAGTAAAGTGACTTTATTAACTCAAAGTCACTGAAAACACCTTTTAATTACTCAATGTCACCTTTTAAAAATATTACTTTCTCGATCTGATGACATTAAATAATTAATTAATTCCCTGTTTCTCCATTAAATATAGCCTACATGAATCACTTAGGCTATTACATCAATCTCCTTTTGGAAAGGGACATTACAATCCTCCCTTCCTGAGATTTATTATCCTCAAGTAACTACAAGTTAGGATGCTACAAGATCTGGTCGCCTTCCCCATACATCCAAAACCTCCTTGGGAGTCAGTATCATCCATCCCCTCTCATATAGTGGTAGTAACTCAATGGAAGTGGTAATATGTGGCCCCCATGTCTTCTTGAGGCATGACACATGGAAAACACTATGAATTTGGCTACCCTCTAGCAACTCCAGCTCATAAGGTACCTATCCAACTCTATGGGTCACCCTGTAGGGACCATAGAGGCACAGGTTCATCCTCTCAATGCCACCTCTCCTCAATGGAAATGTTCTATGTAGTTGCACCCTCAAGAAAACCATGTCACCAATCTTGAAATTGTGCTCCACCCTGTGCCTATCTGCATACCTCCTTTGTTGATCTTGGGTGGTCTACAAATTATCATGAGTGGTTTTGTAGAAATTATCACCCAAATGTAACCACTCTATCCATGATCTCACATAGTCATGCAAATACCTCTGAGCCCGTTGGTTCACCATCTCTACTTGACCATCCATATGATGGTAAAAACCAATACTGGGAGTCAAACATGTGCCTGCAAATATGAGCAGCTCTTGCCAACATGCATTATGAAACCTATTTTCCCTGTCATTGGAAATGTCTCCAAGATTATCATGGACTCTAAACATATCTCCTCGAGATAGCTATCTCACCTGTGTTTCCTCATACTCTAAAGAAATCACTAGGAAGTGCATGAACTATGATAATTGTTCAATTGTTGTACAAATACTATCTACTCCCAGCACCCTCAATAAATTTGTGATGCAATATGTCAACATGCTCTCCCACTCTCACTCATAAATGGGAAAATATTGCATCAAACCTTTTGGATGAGTGTGCCTCGACCTGCTCTACTGAAAAGTCGTACACTCCCCCATATCTCCCAACACATATTCCGCAAATTCCCACCATGTGAACCTCTCTCAGACTTGCCTACAAGTGGTAAATTCACCAAGGTCTTAAACTAGCATGTATGATGTGAAGCACCCTCTACTCATAACATTGATATGCAAGGTGCTAACACAAGAATCCATCTAATTTCCCCTGATGAGTGAGGAAATAACAAGTTGCATAAACTCGATCAACTCCTCAGAAGACCACTCCTCCAAGAAACCAATCCTAACCATCACAAGAGTAAACTCCGAAAAGTGAAAATTGGTCATCTCATCTATATCAGTTGTCGAGTTGTCAAACACTACAGTCCTAGGGTCCCAAGCTAATCTCTAAGAGGATCCATCATGGTGACGATGCACCTCTCTAATCATAATCGTTTGACCACCATGCTTAGAATGTGATCTCCTCCCGTGGTACCCACTATCATGAATCATACTCAGTCGATGCATGTCAGTGAAGTCATAACCTACCAATCCATGGCTATACGTAATCTTGGGTATCATGAGGGAAAATTTGCCTCCCAAAATATAAAAAAAACTCCACAAATACTCTCACAACATCCCCACAATGACACATACCAAGCACCACCTCAACTATGTCATTCATCAACCTCATCTAAATCAATCCATTACTGGGATGAATTCCAGGATCCCACCACCAAATTTAAATTTCACAACTCCCGATGATTGTTTTTTAACCTTATGTGAACTGATCCAATTGAGTATGGATCTCCCCCTGTGCATCATGCAGACTCATCACAAGGTCCAAATGAAATAACTTTGTCATGGCCACAATCCCACCTGTCTCATCCAACTGAATCAGGTGAACCTCCCATGTCTTGATGTATAGAATGAGGGAATCAAATAACAACAATAGATTCCTCTGCCGCTTCCTGCAAGACTAGAAAGTGACCAGTGCATTGATCAACCCAAAGGGCATGACCAAGAAATCATAATGAAGTCTGGAAGCATACCTATGAGTATCCTACTCCTTGGCCCTCATCTGATGATATCCCATATGAATATCAATCATCGAGGAGTATGATGTTCCCTGAGGCTCACCCATCCACTCACCAATATTGGATAACCTCAACTCAATGGTATGCTTGAGGACTCTCTTGGGAGGTATCTCTAGAGGAAATGCCCCAAATATCCATTGTACACTACTATGTGCCAATTAATACCCCTACATGTTGCTTCCTATCACTGGATCATCTTGTAAAATCCTATATCTAGTAGGTGCTACTATATTCATTACTCTGCTAGTGTCGCCTGAACTTGTATCCCATAGCATGCCCATAACTGTCATATACCTATCCACCCAATCCATGGATACATATACTTCCTCGCGGGATGGTCCACAAGGAATATGCTCAACTATCTCCTCTGTATCTAAGCCTTCATACTTTAGTGGGCTCTCTAAAAGAAACGACTCATGATACCCAGAATGCTAAACAAGAGCATAGTCAAAACCCTCAGCATCATATCTCTCCTCAAGCACCTACAACTCTAAATGCTCCTCATGTGGAATAATCACAAGAGGATCCTCCCTCAAATCATGGGTGTCATTCACACCTTCATTTGTCACAACTGCCAAAGATGATGGAGTCTTTGTTTTAAGTGATTAAGAGAATGCCAAACTCAAATGGTAACAATTCACCTCAACCTCCCTTTCCTTTTCTTCAACAAACTGGACAACAAGGTCCCTATCTGTTGTTCCTGGGATTAAACCTAAGGCTTAAAGAATAATTTCAGGCATCATAAATATAAAAGAACGTTTTGAAAGGTGCTTTTTCTTTTGTTAGTTATAAAATAATTAATCCTCAAATGAAAATAATGACAGAACAGGACAGAGGTCATAATTTATCGTCTGAGTCGATTTATAAAATCAAATGATGTGAGCGAACTTACAAAACTATTAAACAAAATGAGGCATCAACGCAAGATGAATCTTACCTGCTCACAGTAGAAGAAATTAAAGAATGCACCCTTGAAAGGATATGAGCTACAGTAATCCATGTAGCTCACAGGTTTTGTATTTACTTATAGAAAATACAGAGGAAAAACTACTTGCTTATCAAACAACCGATAAAATGTGACTACAGTAGTAGTAGTACTAAATTGCAACCACTCACTTGTCAAGGAATAACATAAGGAAAACTAGAAATATGGAATACAAGAGAAAAACATAACTCAAACTGCACAAAAATTGGAATCCATGTCTGCACTTGTATTAATTCTCACAAAAGGAGAGTTCTCTCTATTACATTCAGCAAGAAGCAGCCCGTGTTAAGTCTTCAAACTATGTATTTATACAAAAATGATCTCAACCCTAAGCGTTTGGAATTCTCCTAATTCAAAAACAGTAAATATTACAATATGTGAAATTTGAAGAGTTTCATTTGCATCTCCTCTATCTCGTCACCTACTAGAAGAGACGTTTCTTCTTCTTGTCCTCTAGCTCAGAAATAGTCAACCTCTAATCATGACCTAATTAAATAGTATGCACATGTTGTCTCATTTATTTCCAGATGTGTTGGCTCTCCCTTGCTCGGCACACTGAACACATCTGCCTACGAACTACACCACTAACCTCAAAGGCTCTATTGAGGCATTTGCCTCAAAAGTATATAACTTATTTTCTATGTGAGGCAACCTATCCTCCATTCTCCTGGATTCTAAATAAATAGACAGTAGTCGTAGACCAAGATTGTCTATCCACTTATTAATTTGTGTAATGTCAATTTGTTTCAATTGCAAGATTTTGGCTCGGGCTTCTTCCATACTTGTCTTGGAATTAAGTTGATTTTTTTCTATATCAATTTTCCCTGGAGCTTCAGAGATATTATCTCTTTCAATTTCCATTGACTCTTTGTTGAGTGAAGAAAACACTTCTTCACAATATTTCTTCACTTCCCTGGCTAACCTTTTAATTTCAACTAGATTGGCCTCCCAGGTTTTCAGTATTATATCACCTCGATTTTGTTCTGAAAAGGACAATTTAGTGACCTCGGTTACTTCATCCTTTGTTGTTGTTAAAACGGACTCCTGGAATGTAACTCAAGCTACAGTGGCCTCTCTCTCCTTTATATAAATGTTACTTAAATAATGCTCTGCCACCCAAGAATAGTTTTGAACATCTTTTATTTTTGTCAAAAGGTTTTGTTGGGTTGATCCCAGCTTCTCATGCACCTCCAATGCCTGGGATTGGAAAATTGTCATATCCATTGTCGTGTCTATTTTAGCCTGCATTCATTTGACCAACTCTCCCTGTTGAATGGCCAGCTCTCTACTTGCCTGTGAATTTTTATGCATTTCATCAAGACTGATTTTAAGTTGTTGGATTTCCTGTCTGTCACAGGCTCTGATCTTCTCAAAACCCGTATTCATATAATTTCTCACACTCTGTTCCACAGTCTTTATTTGGTTTTGAAATTGTTTCACCAATAGATCCTTCTACTTCAGTTGTTCTGTTAGATTCCTAACTGAACACTAATTTGTTGTGGAAAAATCTCCCAATGTGCCTGCCACTTCCATAGAAATTTTTTCCTCCTCTAAGGCCTGACCATCATATAGCACTTTGTGTCTTTTGAAAGTTGCACCCTCATTTTGGTACGTTTCTCTTTTTACTATAGCCCTCCTCTTCTTTCTGAAGAAGAAGTCGGAAGGGGTCATTTCTTCAACTAAAATAGGAGTAAGATCTTCTATAAATACTACTTCGGCATTTGGGTTTCCCCGACTGGATTGTAAAGGTGTGACCGATTTGATAGGGCTGCCTATCTCGGTGGATGTTTGTTGTTCTAATGTATTAGCAGTCAGCTTATCTGGTGTAGACAATGATGCATCCTATCCTTTTTTAATCAAATCTTCAGATTGAGCTTTAGTTTGATCATCACGTGGATTTGATGATGTAGTATTTTCTTTCTGTGTCATAACCTCTGTTTTCTCCAAATTTTCATGAATGTCTTATCCACTCGAACTTCATGTTTCTAATTTCTAGTTCGCAACTTCCTGTGTGGATGGAGATGTCGGGGCTCCTCTCTCTAATACTTTAGGCATACTATTTCTTCGGTGTCTTTGAAAATCATAGAACTTGGCTAATTTGTCTAGAGCCAGAGTTTGAACTTGTCTCAACACTTCCTGATAAGATCTTTCTCCTCAAAATATCTCATCCTGCGGGGAATCTTCATGCTCATATATCCTTAGATTGTAAATATCCATGTGATTTCCCATGATTTTCTGGGGATCGTGTTTCTTGAATTCAATATTAACAAGATTAATGTCTTCTAGGGTCGCGGCCTCTGCCTTTGAGTGGCCAAAATCTAACAGCGTGAACATACCAACCTGCAAAGGAAAGGTGGTCCATACTTTTTTATGTGCTTCCTTTAGTTCTTCATTGATTCCTCCTAGCACAATTTGATGTTCTACCTCTCTTCACACCAATCGATCTGGTAGAAACTTTGGCAAGTCATGCGGAGGAACGGAACATCCAAAAACCCTGATGTAAGAGAAATGTTCCTCAATGTACCAATCCGCTATTTTTCCCAGGTTGGTCACTATCTTGTCTGAAATCCTGTGAGGCGGGCAACTGTGTATAGTGATATGTATCGGCACCACCACATAGTTGCATATTTCGTAAAATAATCTTTTGTCTTATCCTCCCACAACTTAGATTGATATAAATGTATTGGCTCAGTGGTGGTCAGAGTCCAACTCCAGCCCATCAAAGGAAATGGCATCATAAAACAAACGGCATTCATAATGTATGCCTACATGTAAAATGGGGAAGGTTTCCCTTTGGCTTTCAATGACTGATATTCTGTGATTTCCCTGACCAAATTTTCTGATAATATTTTGGCCTAATCGAATGAATATCCCTCTGCTACTGTATGCATGATTGGTACCCATGGTAATAAGAAATGAGCAGAGCTTTCCTTCCCGAAAAGTCTACATAACATCATGTGAGGCTTTAATGAGGCAACAACATATACACCATAGGTGTCTGCTCTAAATTTCTCAGGACATGAGCACCAATCTTTGATCAAGTCAGGTAAATTCTTTCCATATTGCGCGCATTATTTTTTGTCGAAGTCCATTAAGAAAGTGGAATTATAAATGTAATTGGGAACTAGGGATAGTTTGTACAACAACTGGAAATGCTCTGGTCGGAAGGACCCAACCGCAATTTTTTGTGAATTGCAGATGCGCCCGGTCGAGATGTCAACATTCTTCACCGCCAACCAATCATATCATTATAAGGCAAGAGCCTAGGCCTCGTTGCTATTTTATGCAACTCTGATTGAGCAACATATTTGTACTTCGTAGCCTGGGTTTCAGTCACCTTGTCGCCCGAATCATCTGGGCAGTTGATCAATTCATATTGTAGGATATCAAATACCTGTTTCCAGGTTTTCACAGTATCGATGGTTCTGGGTGAAGTGTCTAAGAGGACATCGATGTTCGGACTTGAGCTTTCACTAGCCGCTTTAGTTTTTTTCAATGGAACCATGATATCACGAGCTCAGAAATTTGTTACGTGTTACAGGAAATGCGCAAACTTCTTATTTTTCTCAAGCTTGTTGTTCTGTGAAAACGCAAATGGAATTCAAACTTCAATATCTTTTTCACTTTAAGTGTATGAATTTATGCATACCTTCACTGACAACGTATTTTTTAACTTTAATGAAAAATCCAGGCGATGATCTGCGATCTTATTTGAAATCATTGTCATAGATCCGTTATTAATACCATAAATGTTTGGTGGTTTGCGATCGGGAGGTTGTATAGATGAAATTTGAATTTACCCGAACTACGATTCAACGAAAAAATAACACGAGATAATAGTGTTTAACCCATTAACTAATCATGTTTAACCTTAATTCTTTTCGTCCTTTCGTACCTCGGGATATCCAATAAAATCTTCGAGATATGATCCCCGAAACTTGAAATCGTGCAAGGATTAATTATTTTCTAATTGTCTTTAATCTTTACTTAAATTTTCTTAACACTTAAGGCATTTCGGGAGTTCGGGCTTCGTGAATTTATAATATGATATATGGCGAATGACCGAACTCTGAAAGTGAGAAAATACTACTTGATTTTTAATTGGACTTAATTTATTTTTAGGTATTTATCGTTTCATATGTTGGAAAATTAACTTTATGGACGCTTTGACAGGACACTACTCGTAATGATGTGTCAAAGGTTAGGAAGGTATACATGTATGATGAATAAGACCCTTTGAACACCTTTCGGATATGGGGACTTTGGAGTTTCCACATGGTGAAACGCCCAACGTGCAAAACTCCAAAACCCGAAACTCTGAAGCAAGTCTCTAAAGGCTTGACCTTTTTAACATTCACGTGGCTCCAAAACGTTCGGAAAAGGGGATCATTCGATTGATGAGAGAACTGAATTGATGGTGGACCTTGTGTACTCCTTAAGGATGGGAGACAAAAATGATTTATTATTGAAGTTTGATTTTGAGATGAAGTAAAAAGAAATAGGGTAAAGCTTTAGGATCATAATTTTAAAAGTGTTCCAACACTATCCATGAATAGTTGCAAGTAATATAATTTCATCTACTCTAGTTCTTCTTTGATTACATGCAATTGAGCACTAGTGACTCCACCTGAAACTCCTTTTTGCCTCTCCTCCATCTTAGTTTTCCCAATAAGAGCTTCAATGAATCTATGAGCACCATCTTCCCTTGTCAACACTTGTACAATTTGCTCCTCTGTGACCAATAATTGATCCTTCAAGTTCTACACTGTTGAATTCCTTCTTGGATCTTCAGCATCGTCTTCAAATACCTTCCACTGTTAAACATTGTTTGGTATTGAAGACCTGTGCCTAATTTCTATGTGATACTTTAGTTTCAAAATGGTAGGTGGCATAAAAGTAGCAGCTTCTTTCGCTAGGGAGTCAGCTTGTTGATTATCTGCCATGGGAATATGATGAATATTAAACGATGAGAAAAAAAATTCTATCAAATCCCAAGCGCAGTTCTTGTATGACCTTAGCCTTGGATGTTTGGCTTGATATTGTTTCCATATCTGTTTTACAATTAATTCTACATCACCATAGACTATTAGATTTTCGATTTTCAGCTTCCTGGCAGCCTCTAATCCTAATACAAGAGCTTCATATTCACATACATTATTGGTATAGTCAATGTACCACTATAATCTGTACGAGAAAGGAATAATTAATTCATCTTTGGGTGCCACAAACAACAACCCAGCTCCTGCTCCTTCCCAAGACAAAGCACCATCAAAAAACATCTTCCAAACTCCTGTATTATTTACATTTTTGTTTGTTTTTTATATTTGTTTGTTTTCTTCTTCTGTACATTCATCGAAACCATCATCCACTGCTAATATACAGTTTCCTAGATCCTAATCGGTGACATAAACCGGATAATTATTTGGGTTCTATGGGTCACTTACAGCATATGCCAATCTTGTCTCTCTGTATAGACGGGTGAACTGTCCACCGAAAATCAGGATCATAGCATATGTCATGTCCATTTGAAGCAATCCTCCAAGTTTGGAACCCCAATACCTCGATAACAACATGCCATACTTCGCGGGAACATCAACAATGACTGCATCCATGAGAATACTCTTCACAGGGATCTGTGCAAGATTAACCACCAGATATTTGATCATACCGAGGCACTTAACCTTTCTTGAATCAAAAGAATACAGATCTCAGTATGGCCTAGTGACCTCAAGACCCATTTTTCCATAATAAATTTGGGAATTAAGTTGTGGGAGGCTCCAGAATCCAACATACAGTTATGGAGTAGTTGATCATGCACAGTGAGCGTAATATAAAAAGGAGTGGCAGGGTATTTATCATTTTCGATATGTGGAACAAACATTATAGTGGGTCTATCATCTTCTAAATTAGTAACATCCGCATGGCTTTCAACATCTAAGAAATTTATCATCTTAGCAAATTGTTTTCTATACATTAGATATTTAGCTAGTTCAACCAGAGGTACCATAATTTTGATTTTATTAATTTCTCTTTCCAGATTGAAGATTCCAATTGTCTTTTCGGGTTCTCTGGTTGGGATCTTTGTTTCTCTTTTTTCTGATCTATTGGTTTGCGTTGCTTTTGTTTCGGATGTCTTTGTTTTGGTAGCCTATGCTTCAACTATTTTTGTTTTGGAAGCTTGTGTTTCAGTGGATGTTTGAACTTCCTCATTCGTTGTAGTTCTCAACAAGATCTTCTTCGGTGGAGCAGTCGTAGAATTTTTTTCTCTAGGCCTTCCATTATATTTTGTTGAATCTCGACCATTATAGAGTTGGTGATTTCATGATAATCAGACTCTCCCATATTATTTATACTTTCCTCATTTCCAAATGGTGGTTCTTTATCTAAATACCTTTCGTAATTATGTCTATTCAGGTGAGGTTCTTGGTCATTATCACTAAGGTTTTTTATATCTTCATCTATCCCCTCATAGTCTTTCATTTCATCATTTTGCATGAAGTTTTTTAGTTTAAACGAGGCTTTGATCTTTTGGTCCTCATTTTTGACTTGTCTCTGTTGGATCTAGGGGTTTGGATTACTTTTGAAATATCTCCTAGAAAAAGGATCGGGTTTATTTTGGTATAGTTTCATTCTATAGATTTTGTTTTATAACTCTTTGATTATCTTAGCCATGTGGTCCATTTTTTCTTCCGCGGACCTCCCAGATCCAGAGGGTCCATCTTGTTCCTTGAAGCATTTTGTTTCTTTGGTTTTCGTCTCAACTTTTTCTTTTAGTTTACTCAATCTTATCATGTTCGACTCAATTTCAATGGCATCGTCATGCATTCCCGTGAGGGTAGCAGATCTTCTTTCCCTCAAAAGCAGAGAAAAGTCAAGCTTGAAATCCCCCACAAAAGTCACTTTAGCTGCGGGCTGAGAGGGTTTAACTTCTGCTGGAATCTTATGATAGAGTTTGTTAAATATCTGGGTAAATTCTAGGAATGACTCGGAATTCTTTTTCCTCAAAGCCCCAAATTTCGTCAGATAATACAATTGATCCTTCTTTTATCCCCACTGCCTTAAAAAGACATTTTCTAGCGCATCATAAGATGCTACAGAACCTACCGGGAGCCCTCAAAACCAGATTCTTACTTGTCCTTCAAAATTTTGCACCAAAAGTATCGAATAAAAATCCTCATGCTCGATGCTGAGGATATCTGTGAATTGGTCCAAAAAAATTATGTTCTTTGTGGCAGTTAATTCTCCTTCTCCCGTGAATTTCAATAAGTTCTTCATGTAATTTTCTGGTAAATCATGAAGGACAAGGGGAAGGACTAAAGGAGCATATCTAGCCACCACTTTGGAAAAAATCCTATGGGGTGGAGGTGGTGGTCCTTGACTGCCTCCTCCTCCATCACCACCCCCACCTCCATCACTGCCTTTGGTGCCACCTTCGGCTCCACCTCCTTGAACAACAGCCATTTGATGTTGAGGGGATGAACTTTGGGATTTCAAGAGAGGTATTTCGTAAACTTCTAGGGACTGAAGCGATGATTGTTCAACTTCCTCGGGTTGTAGTGAAGAAAAAAATGGAAACTGGTCGTTATAAAGAATGAAGTCTAGAAGAGGAGAAAACGGGAAACGTGGACTGGATTCTTCATACTTACAAGATGTATAGATAGGTGAACCAATAGGAGAGGAATCATGGTATAAGGTGCTCTCCTCAGGGTTTCGGAGAACAAAAACCTTGGTTTTGGGTGAGGATGGGGTAGACAGAAAAGTAACGATAGCAGGTGTAGAGGAGGATCTTTTATTCAGACCGTTGAGAGTATCAGATGGGTCAATCTCAGTCGTTATTGTGGTTTCGCTAGTTGACGCTTCTGTAGAAAGTGTTTGTTCAAAAATTTCTTCAGGAGTTAATATTTCGATCGGAACCTTAGTATTGACTTGAGTTATTTTAGGTTGGTACTTCTTACCTAAAGATGAGGTAGTAGACTTGAGGTATCGCTTGGGTTTTAACAACTTTTCAGGATTAGATACGGGTGTAGTCTGTTAATCGTTTGGGTTCTTCCTGGTATTCTTTCTACCGAATGTCAGTTTATCTATAGTGGAGTCGCCAAGTGAAAGATAAAAATTAGCCTTATTAATGTATTCAATATTTGTTCACTATCAAAGAGAGAAACTTACCATGTCATTCTCCCAGCGAAAAATAACGTTGTTTCTCCATCCCCGGCAACGGCGCCAAAAAGATGTTGTTCCTGAGATTAAACCTAAGGCTTAAATAATAATGTCAGGCATAAGAAATATAAAAGAATGTTTTGAAAGGTGCGTTTTCTTCCGTTAGTTATAAAATAATTAATCCTCAAATGAAAATAATGACAGAATGGGAAAGAGGCCGTAATTTGTCATCTGAGTCGATTTATAAAATCAAATGATGTGACTGAAACTTACAAAACTATTAAACAAAATGAGGCATCAATGCAAGATGAATCTTACCTTGTTCAAAATAGAAGAAATTAAATAATGCACCCTTGAAAGGATATGAGATACAATAATCCAAGTAGTTCACATGTTTTGTATTTACTTATAGAAAATACAGAGGAAAAACTGCTTGCTTATCAAACAACCAATAAAATGTGACTACAGTAGTAGTAGTACTAAATTGAAACCACTCACTTGTCAAGGAATAACATAAGGAAAACTAGAAATATGGAATAAAAGAGGAAAACATAACTCAAACTACACAAAAATTGGAATCCATGTATGCACTTGTATTAATTCTCACAAAAGGAGAGTTCTCTCTATTACATTCAGCAAGAAGCAGCCCGTGTTAAGTCTTTAAACTATGTATTTATACTAAAATGATCTCAAACCTAAGAGGTTGGAATTCTCCTAATTAAAAAATAGTAAATATTACAATGTGAAATTTGAAGAGTTTCATTTGCATCTCCTCTATCTCTTCACCTACTGGCAGAGACGTTTCTTCTTCTTGTCCTCCATCTCAGAAAAAATTGGCCTCTAATCATGACCTGAGTAAATAGTATGCACACATTGTCTCATTTATTTCCAGATGTGTTGGCTCTCCCTTGCTCGACACACTGAACACATTTGCCTACGAACTGCACCACTAACCTGGAAGGCTCTGTTGAGTCATTCACGTTAAAAGTATATAACTTATTTTATATGTGAGGCATCCTATCCTCCATTCTCTTGGCTTCTAAAGATATATATTGTAGCCATAGACCAGGATTGACTATCCACTTATTAATTTGGGTAATGTCAATTTGTTTCAATTGCAAGATTTCGTCCTGGGCTTCTTCCATGCTTGTCTTGGAATTAAGCTAATTTTTTGCTATATCAATTTTCCCTAGGGATTCAGAGATATTATCTCTTTCAATATCCATTGAATCTTTGTTGAGTGAAGAAAACTCTTCTTCACAAGCTTTCTTCACTTCCCTGACTAACCTTTTACTTTCAACTAGATTGGCCTCCCAGGTTTTCAGTATTATATCGCCTCGAGTTTGTTTTGAAAGGGACAATTTAGTGACCTTGGTTACTTCATCCTTTGTTGTTGTTAAAACAGCCTCCTGGAATGTAACTCGAGTTATGGTGGCCTCTCTCTCCTTTATATAAATGTTATTTAAAGAATGGTATGTCGCCCGATAATAGTTTTGAACAGCTTCTATCTTTGTCAAAATGTTTTGCTAGGTTGATCCCAGTTTCTCATGCACCTCCAATGCATGGGCTTGGAAAATTGCCATATCTAGTGTTTTGTTCTCAGTTAATTTTATTTTAGCCTACAGTCATTTGACCAACTCTCCACGTTGAATGGCCAACTCTCTACTTGCCTGTGAATTTTTATGCATTTCATCAAGACTGATTTTGAGTTGTTGGATTTCCTATCTGTCACAGGCTCTGATCTACTCAAAACCCTTATTCATCTCATTTCTCACACTTTGTTCCACAGTCTTTATTTGTTTTTGCGATTTTTTCACCTACAGATCCTCCTGCTTCAGTTTTTCTATTAGATTCCCAACTGAACATTGATTTGTTGAGGCAAAAGCTCCCAATGTGCCTGCCACTTCCATAGCAAATTCTACCTCCTCTAAGGCCTGACCATCATATAGCACTCTGTGTATTTTGACAGTTGCACCCTCCTTTTGGTGTGTTTCTCTTTTTACTATATCCCTCCTCTTCTTGCTGAAGAATAAGCCGAAAGGGGGAATTTCTTCAACCGGAATAGGAGTAAGATCTTCTATAAATACTACTTTGGCATTTGGGTTTCCCCAACTGGACTGTAAAGGTGTGACCGATTTGATAGGGTTGCCTATCTCGGTGGATGGATGTTGTTCTAATGTATTAGAAGTTGGCTTATCTGGTGTAGACGGTGATGCATCCTGTCCTTTTTTAATCAAAGCTTAATCTTGAGCTTTAGTTTGATCATCAAGTGGATTTGATGATGCAATATTTTCTTTCTGTGTCATAACCTTTGTTTTATCCAAATTTTCATGAATGTCTCGTCCACTAGAACTTCATGTTTCTAATTTCTGGGTCGCAACTTCCTGTGTGGCTGGAGATGTCGGGGCTCCTCCCTGTAAGACTTTAGGAAGACTATTTCTTTGGTGTCTTTGAAAATCATAGAACTCAGCTAATTTGTTTGGAGCCAAAGTTCAAACTCGGCTCAACACTTCCTGATAATATCTTGCTCCTCGGAATATCTCATCCTGTGGGGAATCTTCATGCTTGTATCTCTTTAGATTGTAAAAATCCATGTGATTTCCCACGATTTTCTAGGGATCGTGTTTCTTGAATTCAATATTAACAAGCTTAATGTCTTCTAGGACCATGGCCTCTGCCTTTGAGTGGCCAAAATCTAACAGCATGAACATACCAACCTGCAAAGGAAAGGCAGGCCATACTTTTTTCTGCGTTGCCTTTAGTTCTTTACCGATTCCTCCTAGCACGGTTTGATGTGCTACCTCTCTGCACACCAATCGATCTAGTAGAAACTTTTGTAAGGCATGTGGAGGAATGGAACATCCAAAAACCATGATGTAAAGAAATGTTCCTCAATGTACCAATCCACTATTTTTCCCAAGTTGATCACTATCTTGTCTGAAATCCTGGGAGGTGGGAAACTGTATATAGCGATATGCATCGGCACCACCACATAGTTTCATATTTCGTAAAAGAAATTTTTTGCCTTATCCTCCCACAACTTAGAGTGATAGAAATGTATTGGCTCAACGTTGGTCAGAGTCCAGCTCCAACCCATCAAAGGAAATGGCGTCATAAAACAAACGACATCCATTATGTATGTCAACATGTAAAATGGGGCAGGTTTCCCTTTGAATTTTAATCACTGATATTCTATGATATCCCTGACCAAATTGTCCGATAATATTTTGGCCCAATCGAAGGAATATCCCTCTGCTATTGTATGCATGATTTGTACCCATGGTAATAAGAAATGAGCAGAGCTTTCCTTCCCGAAAAGTCTACATAACATCATGTGAGGCTCTAATGAGGAAACAACATATACACCATGGGTGTTTGCTCTAAATTTCTCAGGACGTGAGCACCAATATTTGATCAAGTCAAGTAAATTATTTCCATATTGCGCGCATTATTTTTTGTCAAAGTCTATTAAGAAAGTGGCATTATAAATGTAATTGGGAACTGGGGATATTTTTTACATCACCTGGAAATGCTCTGGTTGGAAGGACCCAAATGAAACTTTTTGTGTATTGAAGATGCTCCTAGTCGAGATGTCAACGTTCTTCAGTGCCCAACCAATCATGTCATTATAAGGCAGGAGCCTAGGCCGGATTGCTATTTTATGCAGCTCTAATTGAGCAACATATTTGTTCTTTGTAGCCTGGGTTTCAGTCACCTCGTCGCCCGAATCATCTGGGCAGTTGATCAATTCGTATTGTAGGATATCAAATACTTGCGTTCAGGTTTTCATGGTATCGATGGTTCTGGGTGAAGTGTCTAAGAGGACATCAATGTTTGGGATTGAGCTTTCACCAACCACTTTAGTTGTTTTTCGTGGAGCCATAATATCACGAGCTCATAACTCTATTACCTGTTACAAGAAATGCACAAACTTCTTATTTTTCTCAATCTTGTTGTTTTGTGAAAATGCTAATGGAATTCAAACTTCAATATCTTTTTCACTTTAAGTGTATCAACTTACGCATACCTTCACTGACAACATATTTGTTAACTTTAATGAAAAATCTAGGCGGTGATATGGGATCTTATTCAAAACCATTGTCATAGATTCGTTATTAATGCCATAAATGTTTGGTGGTTCGCGGTCGGGAGGTTGTATAGATGAAATTTGAATTTACCCGAACTACAATTCAATGAAAAAATAACACGAGATAATAGTGTTTAACCCGTTAACTAATCATGGTTAACCTTAATTATTTTCGGGCTTTCAAACCTCGGGATATCCAATAATAGCTTCGAGATATGATCCCCGAAACTCGAAATCGGGCAGGGATTAATTATTTGCTAATTTTCTTTAATCTTTAATTAACTTTGCTTAACGCTTAAGGCATTTTGGGAGTTCAGGCTTCGTGAATTTATAATATGATAGATGTTGAATTCCCTAACTCCGAAAGAGCGAAACTACTACTTGATTTTTAATTGGACTTAATTTATTTTTAGGTATTTATCATTTCATATGTCATCAAATTAACTTTATGGATGCTTCGACAGGACACTACTCGTAATGAGGTGTCAAAGGTTAGGAAGGTATACGTGTATGATGACTAAGACCCTTTGAACACCTTTCGGATATTGGGACTTTGGAGTTGCCACATGGTGAAACGCCCAAAGAGCGAAATTATGAAACCCGAAACTCGGAAACAAGTCTCTAGAGGCTTGACCTTTTTAACATTCAGGCAGCTCCAAAACGTTCAGAAAAAGGGATCATTCGATCGATGAGAGAATTGGATTGATGGTGGACTGTGTGTACTCCTTAAGGATGGGAAACAAAAATGATTTATTATTGAAGTTCGATTTTGAGATGAAGTAAAAAGAAATAGGGTAAAGCTTCAGGCTCATAATTTTAAAAGTGTTCCAACACTATCCATGCACAGTTGCAAGTAATTTGATTTCATCTACTCTATTTCTTCTTTGATTACATGCAATTTAGCACTAGTGACTCCACCTGAAACTCCTTTTTGTCTCTCCTTCGTCTTAGTTTTCCCAATAAGAGCTTCAATGAATCTATCAACACCATCTTCCCTTGTCAACACTTGTATAATTTTCTCCTCTGTGACCAATAATTGATCCTTCAAGTCATGCACTGTTGAATTCCTTTCTTAATATTCATCATAGTGGCATGGGTTGTACCAACATTGATTTTTTGTTTTTGTTTTTTTTCCATTGTAAGAACACTAACCCCATCAAACATAATTGGCTCACTATATGATACCAAGCAATCTCCAAAAGGTGGGGTAGCATCATCATCAAGAACCGCTTCATCAAGGAAACTCTTCTCTCCGCAAATCCTATCAAAGATGGTCTCTAAGTTAACATCAAAGAAACTTGTGTCCCACTTACCATCAGGAACATTTTCTTATTCTTCATCCCAAACCATAGTTCCATTAATCGGTTCTTCTTCATCCCAAACCACATTGTCACTCTGCTAGAATAAAATTGTGTCAATGTTATATTCTTCCTTGGCTGCCCAAATCTTCTTTGTAGTCTCAGGTTATAATGCCTCATGAGCGTCCATGTGCTCATTTTTAGGAGAAGAAACATATGAAGAGTCAAAATTTTACTCATTTTTAAAAGTATCAAAATATTCAGAAACTAGTACATTTTTCCTTAGCATTGTCACCTTATTGTCCACTCATACTTGGGGTTCATACCACTTAGGATGTTTTATGGTGAAAAAATACTTGAATTCCATGGCTACGTGAAATGACGCACTAAGCGCCATATATTCCCTCAAACAATATGCAAACTCCTCATCTTGCTTTTGTTATCTTTGATTCCTTGTTTGCTTCCCCTTTGAACCACGGGCTCCATTATTCCCTAAATTATTGTGGTTATTTTCCATATCCAAGCTTGTATACCCTCATAGGCGGGAAGGATCACAAGAACTGATACCATTATAGTGATCTAGCCAATTGGGACAATTTTTCCCTTAATTTTTCTGATTTCTTTCTTCAATACTTTTGTCAAGCACATTGATGACAACCCCTATCTTAACCCCTTTTAACATTGTTGGGGTATTATTTTTTTGTTTTTAGGTAGGTTTAATGGTGCACTTTCGTAAAACACTTGGAATTGACCCACTGTAATGACCCATCCAATTGTTGTTATAATTTTATCCTAGTTACTATTGTGTTTAATGGATATTTTGGGTCAGGAATATTGTCAAACAGTTAGCTTCCATCCTCAATTTTTCCATTTTATAATCCTCTTATTGTTGGCTATAACTTATTTATGATTACTGCTATTAAGTTATAGTTTTCTATTTGGTTTTACTTGGTGTGATTGTCAATATATATAAGCATGTATGTGATGCCAAGTGGAGGTGAAAATGAAAATAAATCGTACAACAATAATACTAAGGAAACAACTTGACCCAATAACAAGAATATCACCCAAAACCAAGTTTGTTTGCTATTACATGTGTTGACCTATTACATGAGGTGGACAATCAATAAGGTTTAGTTACATTCTCCTCTGTATATGTATCTCATACAATGTATAGGTCACCCCTTACTCATAGAACTTGACCCCCGACAATGAGAACATGACCCAACAAAGATAAATATGTCCCTAACAGCTAAGACTCAATATACAACAATAAGAAATCGGCCTAGCTAAGAGATGATTCACCCAACCAAGGGAAAATGGCTCTATTATCAGGTCATATTATGTAGGTAGATCTCCTCCTGGGGATTTCTTAAGTTGTTGGTAATTGAACAAATAATTTGGTGTACGCATGGGTAATACAACGAGTTTCAACAAACTCTTCGTTAGGTACAAGATACCAAGATACTGGTTGATTTCCATGGATTCTAGTAACACTTTCAAAGGCGGGATTTGAATATTCAAAGGTGATGTCCCATTCAGAAGGGATATGAGGAAAACATTGTTGAACTGGAATATTTTTAGAGGACTGGCCAATTGTTTGTCATGAATTTAAGTGAGCCATACAAAATCAGGCCCTCCTTCTAGTTCCAATTATATTGATGGGGAATAAATGTCCTTCAACAACAAGGGTTACTCCCATGTACACGATCCCAATTAAACTATGCACTATTTGGTTTAGGAGACCCATCTAGATTGTAGCCTGGCCTCCATTGTTGGTTATGAGGGGAAAGGTTTGGTGGTTTGTGAATGCAGATGTGAATGTAGATGTAGAGGAAGACTATCTAGTTGCAACAATAAAATATGTTCTATCCTATCCTAGTTAGGAGCCAACTATCGTAACCAAATGAGTAACTGAAATGAAAATAACTCTACAAACAACTTCACTCAGATAGCTCTTATGAAGAAGAAAAGTTGGACAACACATGCATATGAATCTATAACCAGAATAGTCTATATCATATTATCGCATACATTAGCAACTTGTATGCTCATGACATAAACATAAGAAATAATAACAAAGCTACAAGAATGATATCAACTGCGTAAGAAAATTTTATAGGAAAAATATATTCTTACAGCCCATGTAAATAGTAGACAATCTACCGAAAATAGTTTACAAAAAACAACAATTTACACAAGTTCTTCTCTCTGCCAAACTGGCCCTGAGGGATTCTTAATATTAATTAACATGGTATTTCCTCCAAAAATAGTTGTGTGAGTGTATAAAATCCTTGAAGATCCTTGTCCAAATGGATTTCTTCCTTTTTTATATAAATTCTAGTAACTCCTAATATGTCTTCTTGACTTCCCAAGAAGCAATTACAAAAAAACTTTCAACTTCCGTCTCAATGGCTATTGACATGTGTTTAGAATGAGGATGAAACTAAAGGTAGTTGGAAAAAGAAAAAAGAGAATATATCTAACAAAAAATCTGAATTTGTTATTTTGTCCCATTTATGTACACTTGTCCCAGTTGTAGGTTGTCCAAATATCGCATTGGTCGTAGAGAGATATGACCCTGTGGTATGAAAGTTCCTCGAGATAAACTTCTTGTATCGTTGTGTTTTCATTGAGAATATTTGTGTCCTTCATCAAGGTGGCCATGAATGTTTGGATCATAGTGTGGACCTTGGCGGGTTGAACAAGGTTTTGGTCCATTATCTCAATTGTCTCCTATGTGGTTGCCTCGATTACCTCTCGTCTATGATTTGTGCTTTGTTGGATCTTCTCGAGGAGTTGTTCCATAGTGTCAATTTTTCCAAGCTCTTCGATAGGAGGAAGGATACATTTTTGTTTCAAAGCTTACGTAGCTCTATGAAGCTACGTACAAATAGCGAGAAAGTTAGTTGTTTCATTTTCTTCTCTTTTTCCATCATGTTGACATCTATCAAGCAATGCATAATCTATATTTATTTCTATCTCTGAGGGGTGAGGAAGATCGGATAGAGTGTTGGGATTATCAATGATCCACATATCCATGTTATGTAATCTCTCTCATATGGTAACCAATTGGGTCTTCTTGTCTTGTACACAGTTGTGTTGTTCCGTTATGCTAGCCACCAACTACTGGAAGATATGTAGGTGGGAGTACATATATGTAATGGCTTCTTCTAGCTCTATTCTGAATTTTTCTATGCATGCACTGAAATCTTTCAGGTTTCCCTCATCTATCCTCATCTACCGGATTTTTTCCTCTACTCATTGATTCTGGCATCCTTCTCTTGATTCTAGAGGTACAAGTTCTTAAGGTTATGTTATGATGTTGTGGTGAAGTTAGTGTCAGCGAAGGCTATATAAAGTGGATCATCGTTGACATTTTTTGTTACTTGAGTTTCTATAATGATGAATAATGGGTTCTCTCCTATGATAGGGACCTTTATGACTTGTTGTTGCATGATGCGGCTAGTGGTTTTGTCATACCTAAACTTTTTCAAGTTCGACACTTTGCTCGGTTTGTATGGGGTGTGAAGTCCCAATTCCATCCCACTGAACTGGGATTGGCTACTAGGGACTTATGTTGATGACTCTAGAAGTTCAATTTCCATTGGTGAGGCATCATTGTTCAAAGACTCTTCATCTATTTTTTCTACTCCTCCTCGACTTCCTTGATTGCAGCTTCATTCGTTTCTCTTTGTTCTGCTACTTCCACCTCTACAGTTTCCTTATCAGTAATGGATTTCACTACTTATATTTCATCTTCCACTGCTTTATCAACCAATTATTTTACTTCTACTTATGTCACTGTTGTTGTTCCTCTATCTTCTTCCTTTCCTTTGCCTCCTCAATCTTCCTCTTCTTATCGACAACATCCTCTTTCTTCTTATGGGCCTTTTCTTTGTTTCTCCTCTTCTTTTTGGTTATTGGTTCTTCATCTTCTATTAATATAGAATGTGTGGACATAGTGGCACCAAATAATTTTGATGTTAGTGGTTCTTTTTCTTTATTCCTTGCCTCTTCACAAGGCTTCTCCTCATCAAAACTCCTCCCTATGGGCCTGCCTTGTCGCCTAGTAATTACTTCAACATAAGTATATGCCCCACTGTGTACTTTTTCTTCCTCCCAAACGGGTGACGTGTATTCTCGTGGGAATTTGAGTTGGCTGGAATAATATTTTACAACCTTCTTGGGATCATTCCTTTTGAACATTTCTTCTCTAAAGTGAGAAAGTAACATATCCACTTCATCATGGGATTGCTTGGTGTTTGCGAACTAGTATGACCCGATCCAAAGTGAGAGTGGGGGGCAGATAGCTTTATTATCTCTGTATAGTGTTGCCTCAACTCCATGAATTATCGTCTGATATGCGACCTATTGAAGTACCAATTTGTTGGGGATGAAGCATGGGAGAAGATAGGGATATTTTGTAGCTATGTTTATCCTGATATAAGTCCATGTTCCATTAGGTACCATTCACCAATATTTTTTATTATTTTAACACTTTATCTGCCATGCACAGGTTTAGTGCACATAAAATGAATTCATACAAAGGCACTAGAAAGTGGTCGCATATCTTGTGGTATTGTGTCTTGTACTTGTTCTCCCAGAGCACCTTGTAGTAAATGTATATTGACAGTTCTGTAGGTTTCCATGCCCAAACCATCTTAGGATATTGATGTGCCACACACATGATATATGATAGATATGATGACATGTAAAAATTCACAAATTTCCTAGGTTCAGTCTCCTTAACAGTTGTGATAGATTCTGCCAAATTGGTCAATAGGATTTTAGCCCAGTTGAATTTTGACCCTTCATCTGTGAAGTAGTGGATCAAGGGAATTAAGGAAAAAGTAAATGTATAATCATATCACTCCCCGTATAGTCTTCATAGCATTTCCACCATATATTGATAGGGCCTTCTTAGCACGATGGTTGGATACTCACCAGACGACATGCGCTTGAAATATTTGTCTCGCTTATACAAGATCTTGAACAAGACTTTCCCTTTGAGCTTGAAACCTCTAAGGAGTTCCTCATCCAAATTTTGGGTTCCCTTTTCTAAGTGATAGTATTTATCTAGATCAACCACCTAGAATGATGTTATGGGTTCCCCCCTAACATTGAGTATGTATCTATTTTCCAATTTCACAATCTTGAGAATCCACTCAATTGCATCTGTGCAAGTGAGCACTACAACACGAGTTGCCACCCTATGTATCCCTAATCTTCGAATATTATTGAATATTTGGAGTTCATCTTGGTTGTCATCTTCAACCGAGAACATATGAAAGACTTCACCCCACGTAAGTGAGTATCCTCCTTTCTCTATGAATCCTGGTGTGTCATCATACATTGCTCATGGGGAATCATGCTCTTCTTCTTGCCTGCTTCTTCTTCCATAAGCATTTTTGGCAGGTTCATTTCTTGTTATCTTCCTCACTGAGACATTTCTTAATCTTAAACATACAACCATAATTAGTGAATAAAATTAGTAGCAAGGATGGAGAAAAACTTGGAACATCAATTTCCATAAGCATATAATAAATGGGCATTTGAATGAACAATAAAGATGAATTTTTCCATGTGAACTTGTGCCACATACCTAAAGAATCACTTATGTTAATGCTAGGAGGGAGATCATCATCTGAGGATGATAGGATGATTGGAGACATTATGAAGGTTTAAGGGAGGTTGTCCTTGTTTTGGTGAGAAATTGGGTGAATAGGATGGGTTGATGGTAACTTCATCGGTTAATATCGAAGAAGCTCTTATAAAGGTTGTCGATGTGTAAAACTTCATATCGGTCTATACTGGAGAAATTTGTAGGAACTCCATTGATAATTTCGGAGGAGTTCATAACAAGTCCTTCGGTTATGTAAAAATAGTTCTTGTCAAGTATTTTGGTACACCACCGGAGGTGATGTCATTAAATGTGTCCACGAGTGAGGATTCATATTGAATAATTTAATGTAAACTACTCTGGAATGTCATAGACGAAATATGGCAACTTTGTCGCTAAGGCCAGAGGAGTTCGTGTAAACCTGGTTGGCATACACCAAGAGAGTTTATCGCAAGGTTGTCGGTTATACCGAAAAATTTTGTGTTAAGTATTCTAGTGTACTACTAGAGATGATCATATTAACTTTGTTGGGTAAGTACCATAACATGTGATAGAAACCTTTTTGACTGCAAAAATTTTGAATTTTGATCAAGTATAGGTTTGGGAACTGGTCGAGTTAAGAGAGATAGGGCTCGATTCAACTACGAGGTCAAGAGTGATGTTCTAATGCTTAGGGTTGAAGGCTCATCATTGTAGATAATAACTTAACCATGTCCCTAGTTCGAATATAAAATTAGGGATTTTCTTCGCATGCATCTAGGTTTGGGGCTCAAAGAGAGAAGTATTGACGGTTCTACCCATGGTGAATATGGAAACAAATAGTCCAGGGGACAGGGTGAAAAGGTTTATTATATGTAGAGCCATAGAGAGACAAAAATTTGAGGGCAGTTAAACTCCATGGTCAAAGAAACTAAGGGAAAAGAAAAAGATAATTCTGGTAGTGGTTAGGGTTCCTACAATACAGAGGTTTGAAAATATGGTGACACCAAAGAATAAAGTCAGAGTATAGCTAGTGGGGGGATGAGGTTTGAATGGTCGGTAGATAAATCCATAACAACATTTACCCCTCGATACAAACCCTAACTGCAGAATATAAAAGCATGAAGAGTGTGTGAGCTAAGGATTACCTAGTGAAAGCAACAAGTGGATATCCGAGTGAAATGGATAATGAATCCTCTCAGAAGTATGTTGTATTGTCAAATTAATTACCCGATGCTCATTTCCCTTCTCATAGATAGAATGAATAATGGTAAAATGGTGGATGGGGAAGCACCCATTTATAACTTCGGGCACGCAATTCGAAGTCATCATAGGGGTTGGACAAAACCTTACCGGTGTTAAAATTATGCTTTACCGAAGGTGGAATTGAGAAGTGCTCTGATCATACCAGAGACATTTGTGGAAAGTCCTCAAGTATGTACCATAGGTGTTAATGTTAACTTGACCAATAAGTGAACAAGTGCATCGGAGAGGTTGTTGGGAAGGCCTCTAATATGCACCAAATCACATAGCGGGAAGTATGTTGGTTTTCTTAACTCTATTTTGGAGGAATTTAAACAAAGTGCACCGATAAAAACTCAATGCATCAGAGTAGTTTTGGGAAACTCCCTCGGTTTGACCAATGGAGTTTGTAATAACTCCTCTGGGTGAATTAGAGGAGTTAGTATTAACTCTGTCGGTTTATAAAATGAGGGTATAGGAAGAATTTAGAGAATGCTCTTCAGTGTTTCTAAGGGTTTTAATAGAACTCTTTCAGTGTGTACTGGAGGAGTTAAAATGAACTTATTCGATAACCCATAAAATAATTCTCAAATATTTGTCTAAGTGTAAAAACAAAGAATTGAACCAAATCGAGATTGAAACATTAAGAAACCTGATGAGAGGATTCAAAGGAATCAAAGACCAAAAGTTGAGGTGACTCTTCAAGTCAAGAAGTTCTCATAGAGAAAAGGAGGGGTCCCATTTTCATGGAAAAGAAATGGCTTTCCAAGCAAGGATCCAAGAAAAAAGGGAAGGTGTTGATGCTTGGCACAACAAGAACTAATGGAAAGATTCTCTCACCATTTTGAATAGGGATATGGAAGTCAGTCGAGTACTTTGAAGGGAGGTTTTTCTTAGAAGCTAAATTCTAGCATCTATTATTGCTCCCACTCATGGTGTTCCAACATATTTGTTTTGTTTTGTTTGAAGAATTAGATTATGTGGAACCATTTTTTCAATAATGAATGGCTAAAATTAAGTTTATGGATTTAAATACAAGCTTTCCTTAATAGTTTATAGAATTAATTTAGTAAAAGGTCATACTGAAAAAAAAAAAAAAAAAATAAGTTGCAGAGTAGTTAAAATTAAAAACAATTTAAAAAAAAAAATACATATAAATTATAGTTAGAAAAAGTTTGTAGATGTAAATAGTTAATGTGTATTTCCAATTATCTATAAGGTATAATATGTTTTTATTGTGATTTTATGTTGTTCTAAATTTTAGTTCATAGTTCATTATTAGTCATTTTATTTTATATCTCTTTCTATATGGTTTAGTGATTGGAATTGGTCATTTGATTTTAGGGCTCTGTAATATACCTGAAGTATATTACATTTTGTATCATGTAATCATATGTTATAGGTTTGTTATTATTTAAATAGGCATTATAATGTAAATGATAAGTCTATCATAACTCATGACCTTTGTTCTATGATAATTCATGACCTTTTCCAAGGACATGACTTATCATTCCCCACATGTATTTATATACACGTATTGTATTTCATATGATGTCAAGAAAATATGTAAAATGGATAGTAAATAAAATATTAATTATTATAATAATATGGAATCATGTTATGTATTCATGATGTTCTCATGAAGTGGACCATCGGATCCACTTTATTTGGTATGAGAGTCGTGGACAACTTTTGAGTTGTTTCCCTTATTTATGATCAAGTTAAATTTGTTGGTGGAAAAAAAAAAGGGGGGACAAGAAAAAAGAAATAAGAAGAAAAAAAGGAATTTTGATTTTACCATTTTCAAGGAGGCAAAAAAAGAATAAATAAATAAATAAAAAGGAAGAAGAAAGAAGGGTAAAAAAATTATTTTCCCGTTGGTGATTTACATGCCCGTGGTTTTGGTAAACCATTGGCGTGCCCATGGTATTGGGAAAATACTATAAGGAAAAAAAATAAGAAAAAAAATAAAACAAAAAAAGGAATGAGGTTTTTTATATTAATATTCTTAATAGCAAGTGATATAGAAGTTGAAGTATTTCATGAGGAGTATTTTGAAAAATGGGAATTAATATTCAATTACTTTATATTAAAGTATTAACATAAGTATTTCATAAGGAGTGAAATGGAAGATAAGGTTCAATTCACTTCTAGGTATATTTTGGAACCAATCAATATTGTCATATGTATTTTAGGGAGGACCAGAACGAGATCGTAAGCATTTCCATTGACCTCGGCAATCGTTGTAACTATATTGATATTAAATTGGCAATAAATTACAACTTGTAGAAGAGGAAGTTAAAATATATCTTACACAAGAATATGATGATGAGATGAATAATTTAGAATTAAACATCGATGAGTACTCCCCAAAATGAATTTTTTTTGTGTTACAAATCAAAGAAGTTGATGTAGTCCTAGGGAACCCTTGGTTCAAATCTATTGGTACTTTTACCATGAATGTTGATAAAAAGTACATAGAATTTGAGCACCTTACCAATAAGCTAATGTTGTGAGACATTAACTCAAAGCTCCTTGCTCTATCATTGAATTCAGATCAGAATGACAACAAACTCACACAGAATTAATGGAAATTTTTTAAAAAATGAATAAAAATATTATTAGCAAAGAGGAAGAAATTATGCAAAATTGAATAGAATTGGAGAAGCGAGATACAAAAATTCATAAATTGCAACAATAAATTAAAGAGTCACAACAACAAATTAGTAATATAAAAATCACTCATAAAAAAGAGTCTGAAAATATCAATAAAGAACTATTGTCCAAAGATGAAGAAATTTCACAGTTGAGAAATCATAATAAAAGTCTACTTCTAGATAGGAAGAAATTGAAGAATAAGAGGAAGGCACATCAAGAAACCCAAACCATGGATAAAGGAACTAGCACTAACTTGATTGACGTGGAAAAAACTAATGTTATTAACCATGAAGTTGTATCAGTGGGAGTGTTTACAGAATTAAATCTCAACAAATGATTATATGGTAAAGCAACATCCACATATTTATTTGAAGTTGACATACCATTGATCATCAGTAATAAAGTCATAGGTCAGTCGAAGGATGTTGTCATACTGATAAATACAAAAAAATCAGATATCATCATGATGACTCAAGTAAATCATGATAATACTAAACCAGACATTAAGAAGGATAAAATTCCTAGGCATTCAAAGATATTTGTGCCTTGAAGTCAACAAAGAAGAACATGTCCATAATCTTATCATCATAGAGTTCAAGAAAAAATCTAACTTGGGTGGATTGATTCTTTTTCGATGCGCCAGTATTGTTCGAGACTTTGATTTTCGTATCACCTCATGTATTCAACTTTAACTAATCGATAGTGGTTATAAAAGAATGTCATTCTACCAGAAGATTTTTTCATTCCCTATGCTTTGAGGACAAATCATTTTTAAGGGGGGAATACTTGCAATATACCTAAAGTTTATTACATTTCTTATCATGTAATAATATGTGATAGGTTTTTTATTATGTAAATAGGAATTATAATGTAAATAATAAGTCCATCATAAGTCACGACCTTTGGTCTATGATAATTCATTACCTTTGCCAAGGACATGACTTATC
This sequence comes from Picea sitchensis, assembly GCA_010110895.2. NCBI lineage: Eukaryota > Viridiplantae > Streptophyta > Pinopsida > Pinales > Pinaceae > Picea > Picea sitchensis. The sequence continues at coordinate 115,401 of SNQJ01S0013066.1, read as the reverse complement.
ATTCCCCACATGTATTTATATACATGTATTGTATTTCATATGATGTCAAGAAAATATGTAAAATGGATAGTAAATAAAATGTTATTTACTATGGAAATATGGAAATATGTTATGTATTCATGATGTTCTAATGAAGTGGACCACCAGATCCACTTCAAACTCTTATCTAGATTTGGAGAAAAAGAATATAATACAAAGTTATGAATTTCAAAAACAATTTTTGTAACCAATCCACCTTTAGCTCGTTTTAGAAGAATGTCATTTCGATCATGATCTATTGATTGGTGCATCAATCGTTCTCCTAAAAGGGAAGGAAGGATCACCTCTAAACTGCGCTTGAGGGGTGCTTTGCATGCGACTATATGGCAAGTGACTATGGACGAACATGAATTATTGACCCAGAATGGCCTTTTAGATGTGGTTTCAAAGATCAAAAGTGGGCGTTGTTATGTAAAGTTAAATTTCGACAGAGATAAAACCGAAAAAAAATTAGTTTAACTATATCATGAAAGTCATTTAACTGCTAATTTTGAAAAAAAAAAAAATCGAAAAGCCTATCCTTGGGAGTTCTTAAGATCTGTGCATATTTTGATAATATACCAGGGAGGCACTCAGAGCCCATGCTATCTCATGTAACCACACCACCCAACATTTAAAAATAATACAAATATAGTTGATATCTTAGGTGTATTGACACATATTCAACATCAAAATATGAAAACAATGAGAAGTGTATGAACTATCAACATACTCCATATACGTTAAAGTTTGTTTGTGAGTATACACACATGTCTTTTGAGTTCCCATATCTCTATAAAGCACCTATCTTGGAAGAGATTAACTGAAAACTATATATGTGGTTGTGCTAAGAAACAATGAGGCGATGGTCACAGTTAGTGGCAAACACTATATGACAACAATGCTTGAGGATTACCTACATGTTGTAGCTTACATTAAAATTAAAAAAGAGAAATCATTAGGTAGATAACATCATCTTCAAATATATTACGAGTATGTTTTATATATATTATCAGACAATATTGTCACGATTCAGCGTTTTCATGGAGACACTTGGCGACTACCTCCATTACTGGAAAAAATGATTCAAGAACAATAATACATGTCTTCTAGCAAATTTCCAACTTGTTTTCACTAGTAGTTGGTTAATTACGATGACGATGTCTGCGGCACATGATTCAACACGGCTTCAAAATGCCAAAATCTATACACAAATCCACACATCCTAAAGTAGTCACCCTACTCCTTCAAATCATTTAAATGCTCCCACCAACAGGTTTTGAACACTACGAAATAGAATGGATTGGCTAATTTTTGAAAACCAAATCAAAAGGGCTCAATTCTTTGGATTCCTGCACAAAATAAAGCAATAAAGTGGATGAAGAGAATTTGTCATTTAACAAAAATGTTCCAAAAATCTAGAAGGATTTGGTATTACCCTCATGATTGAGTTGGTTGATGCACATCTCTATGTTACTTTATATGTTTATTAAACTTGACAAAGACTAGCAACTTTGCAATTGTTTCTTTTGTTATTAAATTATAAATCAATTCTTAATTAAAAATTGGATTTCTAAAAAAAAAACGATAAATACAATAGTTATACATCCTCTTTTTTTTTTTCTTTTTTTAATTCAACTCCACCTAAACATAAAAATAAAGGATGTCACGTTAAAAAATAAAAATGTAACATATCAATATAGTTGAGAAGGTTGCCTCACCCTCCTAAATAATACATTGAACTTTTTCCTCCTCAATTCTACACTGAACTTTTTCCTCCTAAAGTCAAATAAAAACCGTGTAGTATCATCACCTTTCATAATGAGTATAAACCACTTTCATAATGAGTATAAACCATATAGTATCATCACCTTTTATAATTACTATGGGCACATTACAACTAAAAGGGTCTTTGAAATAGGATAAAACCAAGTAGTTCCTCATTGGAGTAGTCCCCAAAAAGCGATCGCTGCCAAAGATGTAGTCCCTAAAAGCTTTTAGTGATGATTGGGGACTCTCACCAACAATGAAAAGTGGCTACGATCACGATTAGTGATTGTCACCAATCACTAATTAAATAGTTATGGCAATGGTCAACACAAAAATTAAATCTTCTGGACATGACAATCATTCTATTAAGTTTCATTTGGAAGAAAAAAAAATGGCAACAGTGATTATATCATTATATCATCAATGATCATTGCCAATAAGGTGTGGTTGTAAAAACTATATAATATATTCTTACTTAGAATTGTTTTATTTGTTTCAAATTTCAAAATTTAATGTTTATATTTGTTTTATAACATATATTTTACATTTAATTAAAGTTAAATTGTGTTATTAAAATTTAAAATCAAGCCTCCCATTTCAGTGTCTAGTAATGGACTCGGACCAATATGACTTTACATGTAGAAAAT
>SNQJ01S0013066.1:99179-112956 GCA_010110895.2 Picea sitchensis | reverse complement strand
ATCTGATGTGCAATAGTCGTTTGCATTGATACCAGTCCTTAGCTGTTTCCTTGTGCGCACCCCACCATCTTGCAGGTGTTGCCTTGAGTGCTATGTACAAGGATAATAGCCTCTGATTTTATAACACCTCATCTTCATATCTTGTTAGGAATTCTTCTAAATCATTGATGCCATGGAAACTGGGAGGTTCTCTGATTTCTGTACCCACCCATCTTACTGTGCGGTCTATTCTTGCACACCTTCCTGTGGACACTTATGTAATCTCTGCTGCCAATTATCCAACCCTATATCTGAGTCTAAAGCACATTATGTGATGCTTCCCCAGATGAGTACTCCATCTACAATTGGTTTAACATAATCTTATGTGCATGTGGTGGTTGTGTACAACTGGTTTATCTCTTCTAAATCCAGACAAGTTGGTTCTACAAACCTTTCTCCTTATGAAGCGTCTAATGGTGCAACAAATTTGTATTCTCCTAACTCGAATGCCATCTTTCTTGTCTTTAAATTGATTATGGCATGGTTATCAAATGCCCAATCCAGTCCAAGCAATGTTGGATAAGGTGTTGTACCATCTACTATTTCTATGACTTCAAAGTCTACCTTAGTGCACACTCCATCCAAGTCGTCTGTGACTCCTTTAAGCCTTCCAATTGGAAGGACTTTGTGTTGGTTTGCTAGCTTCATATGAATAGGTGAATATCCTAATGTGGGCTCTCACATAAATTTCCATGTCTTCTTGGGTAACACATTTACTTCGGAGCCTAAATATAGTATAATATCTCCCATGTTGAAATCTCCAATGTTGGCATTCATTCTGAATTCTCTGCTTGTCCTCCTCCTTGTATGCAAATGATTAACCATTTTCTGCTCTAGCTTCCCCTCTACCTCTGTGTTACATATTTCTAACATATTTTGTAATACTTTAACATATAATGGATCATTTAGTAGTTTAACATAGGATTGCAGAAAAGCCTTTATGGTACTTACTTGTCTGAAAGGTTGTGCTTCATTAGTGTGATTCAGCGATGAAGGCATCTCATACATTGGTATGTCCCGAGTATGTTGCACAATTGATGTAGATGCAATATATGGATTCAAGAATTCTTTTCTGGATTTCTTGAATGGCTCCTTTTCGTTCCGTGCATCAAACTACTTCTCTGGTTCAACATTCTTCTTCACACATTGGTGTTGTGCTGGATCTTGTCTTACTGCATCAGGTCTTGTTTTATCTCCTTCACGCGTGACTATGTTGATATTTCTTCCATCCTCTCTAGCTTCTGTAGATATCCACTATACATACTGATTATTCTGATTCCTCTTCTCCTAGATCCTCCCCAATAGTGTTAGGCAATATTTTGTGTCATGATCGGATGCACGACAATACATACATATTGCAGGTGGAAGTGGACATTCTCGTGCATAGTGTCCTGGTTGTTGACAGTTATGACATACCACTATTCCTCCGCCTCTTCCAAATCCTCCTTTACCTCATCCTTCACCTCTGTATCCAACTCGATCTCCTCGTGATGCGTTGTACTGAGGTACTTTATTATACTGCATAGGATTATACCGTAGCTGTGTGGTATTGTACTGCGACTGCATAGTCTTATATTGCTACTACGTAGTGTTATACTACTACTGCGCAATGTTATATGGGGTTGGTGCTTGGTTAAACTGCAGTGAAGCTTTCCCTGTCATCATTTATTCTTGCACCTTATAGGTTTCTGATGTTCTTTCCCTCATCAGATCCATTGTCTTGCAATATTTGTCATCATGGCCCACTGACTTGCAAAATTTGTTGTATGAAGTCTTAGGCACTGTTTGGTATTTCTGCATCATTGGAAAATGATATGGATCATGACCCTGTGTCTTATAGATCTCACACCATAGTCCTCCTATTGGAAAAGGGTTTGGAAACCCTGTTTCCATGTACTGAATGAAAGTTGGGCATTCATTCTTGTGGTGTCCTTCTGTCCTACATGTGGTACACCAAACAACTTCTCTTTTGTCCTTACCCTTGTTTTGGTTTAATTGAAATGCTAGATTCTTCAGGTCCTCCTTCATCTCCTCTATTGCTGGATCTGTCTTCTAGTATTGGTTCTCTTCCAGTTGTAAGGCTGCCTGCAAATCCTCTGCTTGAGTTTGAAACTTCTTCTGTCTCAAAGGGTATTTCATGTGTGGTAGCAGTGAATTCACAAATACATGTCTATGCTGCATATCTGTCATGACATATTTCAACTTTCCCTTCAATCGTTTTAATCTCTGGTCAATCTCCCAAATAGATTCTTGTGGTTTCAGTTTGATCTCTATCATCTCATTCATGTACTAATCCTCTGAACTAGGTTTCTGGAATTCATTTATAAGGAGGTTCTTAATATCTGCAATCATCCTTGTTGTTCCTGGTGGGTTGTTTACAACCAAGCTCATGTACCAATCTAGTGCACGGTCTCTTAGTATAATAACTACCTGCGCAAGTTTTGTATCCTCATTTGTGATCTGTTGTTCTTCCCAAATATTCTCACAGATAAAAAGTGCTTCTTAGGGTCCTTAGATGCCTCTCCTTTGAATTCTGGTAACCTGATGGTGGGATCATGTCCTTGAATTCTGGTAAACTGATGGTGGGATCATGTCCTTGAATTCTGGTAACTTGATGGTGGGATCATCTCCTGTCATCCCGAATGATGAACTACCACCTCCGTGCAGTGTAGATACTTGACTACTAATTCTTGAACAGATTCCTCCAGTTGCTTCTCCTTGACTAGATGTACTTCCTATTGTCTTCCTTCCACTAAAATTCGGTTGTCTAAATTGTGGTGTTCTTATTGGTGTATTAGTCGCACATGGGTTTATGGGTTGCACACTAACACTGACATGGATGGGAGTTCTGCCTTCGGTTCCTACCCTTGGACCTCCTGTCTTCCTTTCATATGTTGTGCACAAGATTTCCTCATTCTTCTCCACAACACGAAGATCCTCTACCTCTTCTTCATCACTTACCAAGCCCTCTCTCTCAACTATGGATCTCTTCTTATTATTCATCTTATATTGGTAGGGTGATCTACTACGCGTCTTTCCAACTGTTTTCATTATCTTCTTGATCTGATCTTCCTCCATCATGATCGGGTCCATGTCTTCCTTCTTTCACTTCTCCATTTCTCCTTCCATCCTTCTAGCTCTAGTCAGTACTTCCCCCCTTTCCCCATGCACGCAAGGAAGTTTAGCTGTCTGATGCCATTGTCATTACTCCTTTGTTATACAATAAAATATTGATGGAAGTATACGATATGATATACCTACCTCTAGGTCCCTTCAATAACTCTTGCTCTGCTGCACTGTAAGACTTTGCGGTATCTACTACAAATTCTGTGATAAAGCCTACGACAATACTATCTAGCCAGAAATCCATTGCACGCGTGAATTTGTTGTCTACTTGTTGTAACTGAAGGATATCTACAAGGTTCTACTTGAACTGTCTGATCTAATTCATAGGATGATTATCTTTCAGCCTCAACAACCACTCCTGCAATACATGCGGGAAATTGCAGAAAAACACCTAATGCAGGTGGGTAAACACGTACTTGTACAGATATTTGCGTGGTGTTAACTTTAGGTTTCTGTTATCTTTCTGAGTAAATTCTATCTCCTTTTTTTTCAACCATCTTTCGATCTACGCCTTCATTGGGTTCCACAGTTTAAACATCCCCCTCTATTCTGTCATTTTCTGTGCGATTCTTTCGTGGATCCCTCTCACTCAATCCCATGCAGTTTCAGCCAGCAACATAACTATTTGTTGGTTACTTCTCTCTTGCTACCATTCTTGGGTTGACCCAGGTTCAGATCTACTATGGTTTCCAACAAAAACCTCTAAAACTATCGACTCCCTTGGAAAAGCTGAAGGCAATGTAGTACACAGGGTGCACTGCGCAGTCTCACCCGAGATTGTTCTATGCGTGGCTGCAACGCTTAGGTGCTTGCAACCTGGGAATGAGTGGGTATCTAGAATTGAACCTTGTGATATTTATTTATTTACTATAACATCCATCTATGCTAAGTACCCTGTCATTCTTATATATGCATGTAAAACAATCATATCTAGCTACTTCATCAAACATTCATCTAAGATATAATCATTAACAACAAATATATAGCAATGAATCATTCACTTAACACATAAGCTACCATGGCTTACCCCCTCCTGGGCAACATCCACAAAGATCTGGATCTTGGGCTCTTTTATTATTGTTCTGTCATCTATGGTGCCACATGCATTACAATTCTCCCTTAGTTGGATCAATATATTTAATGAGGCAGACTAGATCACACCAGGCTCCTCAACCCGTGATCTCCTCAAGATCTATCTTCTTTTCTTTATTCATCTCAACAACTTACAAAACAAGCTCATAATTTACAGTCATTCCTACATTCTAGAATTACAATCACACTGAACCCTATCCAACTCTTCGAACCTCGACCTAGAACTCCTAGGTACCTCTTTATACTTATTTTTTTTCTTATCAGCCATTACATCCTCTTACCAAAACCATAACCCTAGCATGGTTTGGTCTTCTTGCATGTGCGTCTCACATGCTTTCCTCCTTTGCATGCACTTTACTCTGCACGTGCTGCTTTTCCTGCCAACTATATTTTCCTTATTTGTGCTTTATTATCCAAAATTAGCCTTTTCCCCAAAATGGGCCTATGCCCAACAATGGGTGGCCACCAATATCCACCTGGATGCTATGTAGGGCTTCAATACAACCCCATAAGTGCAAAACCCACAATTACAAAGAAATGTTCCCATTACATAGAAACGTGCTGAACTGAAAATTGTCAAGATGAGCCAGTTGGAATTTGGAATAGGTGGGTGGCCACCAATATCCATCTGGATCAATCCTATCCGCTTAGGAAGCAATGGTATCCATTCCATTGAGTTCCCGAGGAAGAGGGGAATTTTTTTTCTGAATCTGAATCTTGGTGAGTTGCGTGCCTTGTTGGAGAATTTGTGTTGCTTGGTCTGTGGAAGGTTGTCACGAGCATGTTGCTGGCACGGTTGAATATGTTCCACCAACCTATTGTCTCTGGGATCGATGGGGAATTGTGTAGGCACCATTGTAGGTGAAGAAACAATATCTTCTTTCTCTTATACAATATGCTTCTGCTGGATAGAAGGTGCTGAGGCTGCAGTGGTTGTAGTGCCCTTATATGGATCCTTTGAACAAACTGTTAAGAGGATGAATTTTGCAGTATGGGAGATTACCTTGCGGCAATATTTTGGTGGAATAGTAGTCAAAACTACCTTTGGTATCCTGTAGAGATGATCACCCAGAGTAATATTGACACTACGGGGTCGAGACTCATAAACAACATGATGTTTCCACATATATGGTTTGCCCAAAACAAAATCACAGACATCAAAAGGGGAAACATCACACACTACCTCATCCTTGAAGGGTTGGATGCCATAGGACAAGCGCCACTCCTGGATGACACAGAGATATCGTCCCTAGTGAAGCCACCCGATGTTATATGGATACAGGTGTGGTGTTGCCGACAACCCCAACTGTTTGTTGACCTCAATTGACATGAGGTTCTTCTAGATATCACTATCAACAATGAAATGCAATGGGGTCCCCTTCACCCACATTTGTGAATGGAAGAGGTGACCCCCCTCTTCAGGATCTACTGGATCTTCTGGTTGAATTGTTGAGGTCACGACAATAGAAGTAGGGTCTGCATCGATGATCTATCTGTTTTCAATATTTTCTGGATCATATTTCGAATCAGGGTTTTACTCCTTGTCTTTGACCTCGTCCACCAATGATTGTTTCAAGTGGCATTCATTAGTGTTGTGCCAAGGGAATTTTGTGGAAGTCACACCAACTCATAGTGTCATTCTTCATCTTTCCTTTACCATTCTTTTCCCGTGTCTTGGACTAGTTGTCGGAAGGATGTTGGTTAGGGATGTCTTTACCATGCTTTGGTTTTTGTGGATTTGCAGACCTGAACTCCCATTTGTTTTGGTGCCTACATTTCTGCTCGATTTTGATAACACATCAATAAGCATCTCCCAATGTTGAGATGTTTAGGAAATACATTTCGGTTTGGATGTACCTATGCAGAGCCCCACGGTATTTTAGAACCATATGCGACTCAGAGTCTTTGATACCCAACTTGGTGCGCAAGGCATGTAAAGTATTTGTGAACTTCGATAGTATTTGGCTCTTCTCTTGCCACAATGTGGTCCATCTAATGTATTGGTATTCATAGTTATCAACATGGTAGTATTGTTCCTTGACCTCATCCACAAAAAAATCCCAAGTGGGCTCGACCCCATATATTCTAGATTCCTCCGTGAAACTTTGATCCCAGTAAGTTTCCCACTAATGTTTGACATGGGGGAGAGCCTTGAGGAGTGAAAAGGTGATATTTTCCCCGTCGAAAAAATTGTGAACAAAAAAATAACCTTCTAGCAGATTCAACCATTTGTCTAAGGCATTCACATCTACCTGACCTTCAAATATGAGAATATCAAATTAAACTTGTACCTTGAAGGGAGAGGTTGCTCCAAAGTGCCCGCTGGATGAAGATGTGTATGTTGCTATCGACAGGCGTTGAAGTATGTGGGAAAAATTCTCCATCATTTTGTCCCTCTGTCGTGTGAGATCTTGCTCAAGTAACAGGTTAACAAAATCTTCTGCTCCACTGTTTTTCTTTTCTGCTTCCATAGAGGGTTTCTTGGGCATGCAAGAACGATTTTGCTCAAGAGAGACAATCTTGAGACCCAACTTTCTATACTCGAATCTCGTTGGGGACATGCACTGAAAAATGATCAAGAGCAGCCTGCTATGATACCAATGATCCATATTATTTTTGGAACTAAATGAAAACAAATATATTACAATGAAATACACATAAAAATTGTCAGAAACAAAGAAATGCAACAATACATGATTTCTATTAACGAAAGAAATGTGTAGAGACTATAAAAATACAGAGTGCAATACTCTCTGGAATGGTGGCAGATTTATTTGAGAAGAGATGTGACGGATACACTCATTCACAAGAATATGATTACAATGAGGCTCTGAAGGAATTTTTATGATAAACATGAATGCCAAAACCCTAGACATCCAAAAACCTAACCCTAGGAGATGAAGCACCAAAATCCATGTGGGCTCCGTTGGGGTAAGTTAGTACAATAACTTCCTGGGGTCGTAAATTTTGCATACGATCTTCGTTTTAGGCATGTGATAGCCCATTGGAAAGCTCTTTTCGAGAACTATGCATCATGGCATCAAACTATGACTACATCTAGAATTTGACTGTGGCAAGCCAAGAAAACACTGTTTAGATCCCTAAAATGGCCCTGAAAGTACAAAAAGATGTATTGACATGAAAAATTCCAAAATAAGCCAGTTGGAATAGGTGGGCGGACACCAATATCCACTTGGATGCTGTGTAGGGCTTCAGGACAACCCCGTAAGTGCAAAACCTACAATTACAAAGAAATGTCCCCATTACAGAGAAACATGTTGAACTAAAAACTGTCAAGATGAGCCAGTTGGAATTTGGAACAGGTGGGTGGCCATTAATATCCACCCGGATCAAAAGAGTAGAGACAATCACAAGCTTATCCCATGCCTGTGAAAAAATAGGCTAAAACCTTGGATTGCTACCCTAATTTCACGCGAGAATTTCTCTTAACTTTGTTGGAGTGTGAGATTGCGATATAGGGCCTTGTTTGGTGCATGCGAAGGAACTATAAGTAGGGATTTCTAGAGGTACTGTGTAGTAGTGAAGAGAGCTCACTCATTTTCAATGTAGATCCAATAGAAGGAGTGCCCAAAACTCGTGGGGGTCTTGAGATTTTAGCAAGGAGTTTTCCCTGTGCAATTACACCCTTTAGAGGTTGTCATTGCCCACAAATTCTTAGAGTTGCTTGAATTTTACCTGGTGCTACCATCGCCTTGCTAGGGGGTGGTCTGTAGTAGAGAGATTAGTGCAACATTTCCTATGGTTGGGTGGGAAATTGCTCAACCTTAGTCAGTTAGTTGGAAAACATTGCATACAGATAAGTCTCTCGAATTCAATGTTGTTAGTTTTTATACACTCATGTTTGATTAATGAAATGGGTATGTATGGATTGAGTAAGATGTTTTAATGGTTATGGGAAATTTCATGAAATAACATAAGAATTGTGTAGGTGGAGATGTTACTACGTTTAGGAATGATTTTACTTATAGAGTTTTCCTTATGATCATGCTACAACACTAAATTGAATCAAGTTCTAAATGATATAAATTTGTTTGTTGTTATATTGATAAATCTAAGTGATGTGACATGAGTCCTAAATTATTACATGGGGAAAACATGGTTTTCGGCATATTAAAGAAACTCACCCTTTTGAGTTCAAGGAACTCACCTTTTCGACGACCTAAAGAAACATGCCTTTTGGCAACATTATTCAAATCACCTCTCGACGATGTTAACGAACTCATTCTACCGGTGGAATAAATCTTACACCGACATTGTCGAGGAACTTGTTTTCGACGAGCATTTTATACTCATCCATTAGCACCCGTAAAGAACTCATCCTTTTGGTGCCTTGTCTAAACTTGGACTTCGATGCTCGGTAGAAAATCTAACCTAGTTTTTTGGCACCTTGACTGATCTCATTCAATGCTCTAGGGAAGGTTCTATTTTGGCGCTTTGTGGGAATTCTCATTTTGACGCTATGTGGAAATGGTGATCAATATGTAACCTGCTGCAGAGTCTTTAAGACTGCGACAAGTGGTATATACATCGTCGTATATATCTCGATGTATATACCAAGACAATCCGACGATATATATACCAACTGCCACAATCTTAAAGACTCTGCAATAGGGTGCATATTGATCGCCATGTGGAAAGTGCCTTCTGCTGCTTGGTAGAAAGGTGTATCGATGGATGCTTGAGCTAGCGGTTCACATGGCATTGACACATATGCATGTTATGTGTCATGCCACATGTCATGATGACATAGGAGAGAGATAGGAACCTTAAAAGGATTCAAGAGGGAATAACTTCTTGCTCCAAGCTCAGTATGTAGCAAGAGTACAAACATTGGAAATCTCTTGACAAGTAGAATTGACCTATGAAATTAGATCTAATAATTTGAGTAGCAATTAAGAAGGTAGTTTAGTGGAAATATTAATTACCCCACCTTCTTGATAATGTTTAGGGGGTTGTGTATGTTACATAAACCATTGTTAAAACCCTTTTTAGTGGTAGTTCTTAAACTTTTAACTTTTAATCAATGTGATTTTTGACAATAATTTTTTTTTGGTGACAAATTTGTCTAAAATTGATATTAATTCCACTTTTAGTCATGAAAATCAACCACCCTTTAAGGTATAAAATGTAGTAATGAACTCAAACATTATTTGATTTCACACATGAGAAAATCTAAGTCTACTAAAATCTAAAAAACACTTCAATTTATATTTTCTACATGTAAAGTCATATTGGTCCGAGTCCATTACTAAAGTCATATTGGTCCGAGTCCATTACTAGACACTGAAATGGGAGGCTTGATTTTAAATTTTAATAACACAATTTAACTTTAATTAAATGTAAAATATATGTTATAAAACAAATATAAACATTCAATTTTGAAATTTGAAACAAATAAAACAATTCTAAGTAAGAATATATTATATAGTTTTTACAAACACACCTTATTGGCAATGATCATTGATGATATAATGATATAATCACTGTTGCCATTTTTTTTTCTTCCAAATGAAACTTAATAGAATGATTGTCATGTCCAAAAGATTTATTTTTTGTGTTGACCATTGCCATAACTATTTAATTAGTGATTGCTGACAATCACTAATCGTGATCGTAGCCACTTTTCATTGTTGGTGAGAGTCCCCAATCATCACTAAAAGCTTTTAGGGACTACATATTTGGCAGCGATCGCTTTTTGGGGACTACTCCAATGAGGAACTACTTGGTTTTATCCTATTTCAAAGACCCTTTTAGTTGTAATGTGCCCATACTAATTATAATAGGTGATGATACTATATGGTTTATACTCATTATGAAAGGTGATGATACTACACGGTTTTTATTTGACTTTAGGAGGAAAAAGTTCAGTGTAGAATTGAGGAGGAAAAAGTTCAATGTATTATTTAGGAGGGTGAGGCAACCTTCTCAACTATATTGATATGTTACATTTTTATTTTTTAACGTGACATCCTTTATTTTTATGTTTAGGTGGAGTTGAATTAAAAAAGAAAAGAAAAGAGGAGGATGTATAACTATTGTATTTATCGTTTTTTGGTTTAGAAATCTAATTTTTAATTAAGAATTGATTTATAATTTAATAACAAGAGAAACAATTGCAAAGTAGCTAGTCTTTGTCAAGTTTAATAAACATATAAAGTAACATAGAGATGTGCATCAACCAACTCAATCATGATGGTAATACCAAATCCTTCTAGATTTTTGGAACATTTTTGTTAAATGACAAATTCTCTTCATCCACTTTATTGCCTTATTTTGTGCAGGAATCCAAAGAATTGAGCCCTTTTGATTTGGTTTTCAAAAATTAGCCAACCCATTCTATTTCGTAGTGTTCAAAACCTGTTGGTGGGAGCATTTAAATGATTTGAAGGAGTAGGGTGACTACTTTAGGATGTGTGGATTTGTGTATAGATTTTGGTATTTTGAAGCCGTGTTGAATCATGTGCCGCAGACATCGTCATCGTGATTAACCAACTACTAGTGAAAACAAGTTGGAAATTTGCGAGAAGACATGTATTATTGTTCTTGAATCATTTTTTCCAGTAATGGAGGTAGTCGCCAAGTGTCTCCATGAAAATGCTGAATCGTGACAATATTGTTTGATAATATATATAAAACATACTCATAATATATTTGAAGATGATGTTATCTACCTAATGATTTCTCTTTTTTAATTTTAATGTAAGCTACAACATGTAGGTAATCCTCAAGCATTGTTGTCATATAGTGTTTGCCACTAACTGTGACCACCGCCTCATTGTTTCTTAGGACAACCACACATATAGTTTTCAGTTAATCTCTTCCAAGATAGGTGCTTTATATAGATATGGGAACTCAAAAGACACGTGTGTATACTCACAAACAAACTTTAACGTATATGGTGTATGTTGATAGTTCATACACTTCTCACTGTTTTCATATTTTGATGTTCAATATGTGTCAATACACCTAATATATCAACTATATTTGTATTATTTTTGAATGTTGGGTGGTGTGGTTACATGAGATAGCATGGGCTCTAAGTGCCTCCCTGGTATATTATCAAAATATGCACAAATCTTAAGAACTCCCAAGGATAGGCTTTTCGAAATAATGTTTTTTTCAAAGTTAGCAGTTAAATGACTTTCATGATATAGTTAAACTAATTTTTTTCAGTTTTATCTCTGTCGAAATTTAACTTTACATAACAACGCCCACTTTTGATCTTTGAAACCACATCTAAAAGGCCATTTTGGGTCAATAAGTCATGTTCGTCCATAGTCACTTGCCATATAGCCGCATGCAAAGCACCCCTCAAGCACAGTTTGGAGGTGAGCCTTCCTTCCCTTTTAGGAGAACGATTGATGCACCAATCAATAGATCATGATCAAAATGACATTCTTCTAAAACGAGATAAAGGTGATTGGTTCCAAAAATTGTTTTTAAAATTCATAACTTTGTATTATATTCTTTTTCTCCAAATCTAGATAAGAATTTGAAGTGGATCTGGTGGTCCACTTCATTAGAACATCATGAATACATAACATATTTCCATATTTCCATAGTAAATAATATTTTATTTACTATCCATTTTACATATTTTCTTGACATCATATGAAATACAATACATGTATATAAATACACGTGGGGAATGATAAGTCATGTCCTTGGCAAAGGTAATGAATTATCATAGACCAAAGGTCGTGACTTATGATGGACTTATTATTTACATTATAATTCCTATTTACATAATAAAAAACCTATCACGTATTATTACATGATAAGAAATGTAATAAACTTTAGGTATATTGCAAGTATTCCCCCCTTAAAAATGATTTGTCCTCAAAGCACAGGGAATGAAAAAATCTTCTGGTAGAATGACATTCTTTTATAACCGCTATCGATTAGTTAAAGTTGAATACATGAGGTGATACGACAATCGAAGTCTCGAACAATACTGGCGCATCGAAAAAGAATCAATCCACCCAAGTTAGATTTTTTCTTGAACTCTATGATGATAAGATTATGGATATGTTCTTCTTGGTTGACTTCAAGGCACAAATATCTTTGGATGCCTAGGAATTTTATCCTTCTTAATGTTTGGTTTAGTCTTGTCACGATTTACTTGAGTCATCATGATGATATCTGATTTTTTTGTATTTATCAGTATGACAACATCCTTCGACTGACCTATGACTTTATTACTGATGATCAATGGTATGTCAACTTCAAATAAATATGTGGATGTTGCTTTACCATATAATTGTTTGTTGAGATTGAATTCTGGAAACACTCCCACTGATACAACTTCATTGTTAATAACATTAGTTTTTTCCACGTCAATCAAGTTAGTGCTAGTGCCTTTATCCATGGTTTGGGTTTCTTGATGTGCCTTCCTCTTATTGTTCAATTTCTTCATATCTAGAAGTAGACTTTTATTATGATTTCTCAACCGCGAAATTTCTTCATCTTTGGACAATAGTTCTTTATTGATATTTTCAGACTCTTTTTTATGAGTAATTTTTATATTACTAATTTGTTGTTGCGATTCTTTAATTTATTGTTGCAATTTATGAATTTTTGTATCTCGCTTCTCCAATTCTATTCAATTTTGCATAATTTCTTCCTCTTTGCTAATAATATTTTTATTCATTTTTTAAAACTTTTCCATTAATTCTGTGTGATTTTGTTGTTCATTCTGATCTAAATTCAATGATAGAGCAAGGAGCTTTGAGTTAATGTCTCACAACATTATCTTATTGGTAAGGTGCTTGAATTCTATGTACTTTTTATCAACATTCATGGTAAAAGTACCAATAGATTTGAACCAAGGGTTCCCTAGGACTACATCAACTTCCTTGATTTGTAACACAAAAAAATTTCATTTTGGGGAGTACTCATCGATGTTTAATTCTAAATTATTCATCTCATCATCATATTCTTGTGTAATATATATTTTAACTTCCTCTTCTGCAAGTTGTAATTTATTGCCAATTTAATATCAATATAGTTACAACGATTGTCGAGGTCAATAGAAATGCTTAGGATCTCGTTCCGATCCTCCCTAAAATACATATGACAATATTGATTGGTTCCAAAACATACCTAGAAGTGAATTGAACCTTATCTTCCATTTCACTCATAAAATACTTATGTTAATACTTTAATATAAAGTAATTGAATATTAATTCCCAATTTTCAAAATACTCCTCATGAAATACTTCAACTTCTATATCACTTGCTATTAAGAATATTAATATAAAAAACCTCATTCCCTTTTTTTTTTCTTTTAATTTTTTTACCTTTTTTTCCTTATAGTATTTTCCCAATACCATGGGCACGCCAATGGTTTACCAAAACCACGGGCATGTAAATCACCAACGGTAAAATACAATTTTTACCCTTCTTTCTTCTTCCTTTTTATTTATTTATTTCTTCTTTTTTTGCCCCCTTGAAAATGGTAAAATCAAAATTCCTTTTTTTCTTCTTATTTCTTTTTTCT
>SNQJ01S0013066.1:49072-99169 GCA_010110895.2 Picea sitchensis | reverse complement strand
TTTTTTTTTTTTCTACCAACAAATTTAACTTGATCATAAATCAGGGAAACAACTCAAAAGTTGACCACGACTCTCATACCAAATAAAGTGGATCCGATGGTCCACTTCATGAGAACATCATGAATACATAACATGATTCCATATTTTTATAATAATTAATATTTTATTTACTATCCATTTTACATATTTTCTTGACATCATATGAAATACAATACATGTATATAAATACATGTTGGGAATGATAAGTCATGTCCTTGGAAAAGGTCATGAATTATCATAGAACAAAGGTCATGAGTTATGATAGACTTATCATTTACATTATAATGCCTATTTACATAATAACAAACCTATAACATATGATTACATGATACAAAATGTAATATACTTCAAGTATATTACAGAGCCCTAAAATAAAATGATCAATTCCAATCACTAAACCATATAGAAAGAGATATAAAATAAAATGACTAATAATGAACTATGAACTAGTATTTATGAAAACATAAAATCACAATAAAAACATATTATACCTTATAGATAATTGGAAATACACATTAACTATTTACATCTACAAACTTTTTCTAACTATAATTTATATGTATTTTTTTTTTTAAATTGTTTTTAATTTTAACTACTTTGCAACTTATTATTTTTTTCAGTATGACCTTTTACTAAATTAATTCTATAAACTATTAAGGAAATCTTGTATTTAAATCCATAAACTTAATTTTAGCCATTCATTATTGAAAAAATGGTTCCACACAATCTAATTCTTCAAACAAAACAAAACAAATATGTTGGAACACCATGAGTGGGAGCAATAACATATGCTAGAATTTAGCTTCTAAGAAAAACCTCCCTTCAAAGTACTCGGATGACTTCCATATCCCTATTCAAAATGGTGAGAGAATCTTTCCATTAGTTCTTGTTGTGGCAAGCATCAACACCTTCCCTTTTTTCTTGGATCCTTGCTTGGAAAGCCATTTCTTTTCCATGGAAATGGGACCCCTCCTTTTGTCTATGAGAACTTCTTGACTTGAAGAGTCACCTCAACTTTTGGTCTTTGATTCCTTTGAATCCTCTCATCAGGTTTCTTAATGTTTCAATCTCGATTTTGTTCAATTCTTTGTTTTTACACTTAGACAAACATTTGAGAACTATTTTATGGGTTATCGAATAAGTTCCTTTTAACTCCTCTAGTACACACCAAAAGAGTTCTATTATAACCCTTTGTTACACCGAAGAACATTCTCTGAATTATTCCTATACCCTCATTTTATAAACCGACAGAGTTAATACTAACTCCTCTGATTCACCCATAGGAGTTATTACAAACTTCATTGGTCAAATCGAGGGATTTTCCCAAAACTACTTTGATGCATTGAGTTTTTATCGGTGGACTTTGTTTAAATTCCTCCAAAATAGAGTTAAGAAAACCAACATACTTCCTGCTATGTGCTTCGGTGCATATCATAGGCCTTCCCAACAACCTCTCCGATGCACTTGTTCACCTATTGGTCAAGTTAACATTAACACCTCTGGTACATACTGGAGGTCTTTCCACGAATGTCTCTAGTATGATCAGAGCACTTCTCAATTCCACCTTCGGTAAAGAATAATTTTAACACCGGTATGGTTTCGTCCAATCCCTATGATGACTTCGAATTGCATGCCCTAAGTTTTAAATGGGTGCTTCCCCCTCCACCATTTTACCATTATTCGTTCTATCTATGAGAAGGGAAATGAGCATCAAGTAATTAATTTGACAATACAACATACTTCTGAGAGGATTCATTATCCATTTCACTCGGTTATCCACTTATTGCTTTTAGTAGGTAATCCTTAGCTCACAGATTCTTCATGCTTTTATATTCTGCAAATATTAGGTTTAGGGTTTGTATCGAGGGGTAAATGTTGTTATGGATTTATCTACCGTCCATTCAAACCTCGCCCCCCCACTAGCTATACTCTGAATTTATTCTTTGGTGTCACCATATTTTCAAACCTCAGTATTGTAGGAACCCTAATCACTACCAGAATTATCTTGTTCTTTGCCCTTAGTTTCTTTGACCATGGAGTTTCTCTGCCCTCAAATTTTTGTCTCTCTATGGCTCTACATATAATAAACCTTTGCACCCTGTCCCCTGGACTATTTGTTTCCATATTCACCATGGGTAGAAGCGCCGATATTTCTATCTTTGAGCCCCAACCCTAGATGCATGCGAAGAAAATCCCTAATTTTATATTCGAACTAGGGACATGGTTAAGTTATTATCTACAGTGATGAGCCTTCGACCCTAAGCATTAGAACATCACTCTTGACCTCGTAGTTGAATTGAGCCCTATCTCTCTTAACTCGACCAGTTCCCAAACCTATACTTGATCAAAATTCAATTTTTTTGCAGTCAACAAGGTTTCTATCACATGCTATGGTACTTACCCAACAAAGTTAATATGATCATCTCTAGTAGTACACTAGAATACTTAACACAAAATTTTCTGGTATAACCGACAATCTTGCCATAAACTCTCTTGGTGTATGCCGACCAGGTTTACACGAACTCCTCTGGCCTTAGCGACGAAGTTGCCATATTTCGTCTGTCCCATTCCAGAGTAGTTTACATTAAATTCTTCGATATGAATCCTCACTCGTGGACACATTTAATGACATCGCCTCTGGTGGTGTACCAAAATACTTGACAAGAACTATTTTGACATAACCGAAGGACTTGTTATGAACTCCTCTGAAATTATCAGTGGACATCCTACAAATTTCTCTAGTATAGACTGATATGAAGTTTTACACATCGACAACCTTTATAAGAGCTTCTTCGATATGAACCTATGAAGTTACCATCAACCCCTCCTATTCACCCAATTTCTCACCAAAACAAGGCCAACCTCCCTCAAACCTTCATAATGTCTCCAATCATCCTATCATCCTCATATGATGATCTCCCTCCTAGCATTAACATAAGTGAGTCTTCAGTTATGTGGCACAAGTTCACATGGAAAATATCATCTTTATTGTTCATTCAAATGCCCATTTCTTATATTCTTATGAAAATTGATGTTCCAAGTTTTTCTCCATCCTTGCTACTAATTTTATTCACTAATTATGGTTGTATGTTTAAGATTAAGAAATGTCTCCACGAGGAGGATAATAAGAAAGGAACCTGCCAAAAATGCTTATGGAAGCAGAAGCAGCCAGGAGGAAGAGCATGATTCCACATGAGCAATGTATGATGACACACCAGGATTCATAGAGAAAGGAGGATACTCACTTAAGTGGGGTGAAGTCTTTCATATGTTCTCGGTTGAAGATGACGACCAAGATGAACTCCAAATATTCAATAATATTCGAAGATTAGGGATACATAGGGTGGAAACTCGTGTTGTAGGGCTCACTTGCACAGATGCAATTGAGTGGATTCTCAAGCATGTGAAATTGGAAAATAGATACATACTCAATGCTAGGGGGGAACCCATAACATCATTCTAGGTGGTTGATCTATACAAATACTATCACTTAGAAAAGGGAACCCAAAATTTGGATGAGGAACTCCTTAGAGGTTTCAATATCAAAGGGAAAGTCTTGTTCAAGATATTGTATAAGTGAGACAAATATTTCGAGCACATGTCGTCTGGTGAGTATCCAACCATCGTGCTAAGAAGGCCCTATCAATGTATGGTGGAAATGATATGAAGAATATACGAGGAGTGAGATGCTTCTACATTTAATTTGTCCTTAATTCCCTTGATCCACTACTGCACAGATGAAGGGTCAAAATTCAACTGGGCTAAAATCCTATCGACCAATTTGGCAGAATCTATCACAACTGTTAAGGAGACTGAGCCTAGGAAATTTATGATTTTTTACATGTCGTCATATCTATCATATATCATGTGTGTGGCACATCAATATCCTAAGATGGTTTGGGCATGGAAACCTACAAACCTGTCCATATACATTTACTACAAGGTGCTCTGGGAGAACAAGTACAAGACACAATACCACAAGATATGCGACCACTTTCTAGTGCCTTTGTATGAATTCATTTTATGTGCGCTAAACCTGTGCATGACAGATAAAGTATTAAAATAATAAAAAATATTGGTGAATGGTACCTAATGGAACATGGGACTTATATCAGGATAAACATAGCTACAAAATATCCCTATCTTATCCCATGTTTCATCCCCAAAAAATTGGTACTTCAATAGGTCGCATATTAGACGATAATTCATGGAGTTGAGGCAACACTATACCGAGATAATAAAGATATCTTCCCCCCACTCTCACTTTGGATCAGGTCATACTCATTCGCAAACACCAATCAAGCCCATGATGAAGTGGATATGTTACTTTCTCACTTTAGAGAAGAAATATTCAAAAGGAATGATCCCAAGAAGGTTGTAAAATATTATTGCAGCCAACTCAAATTCCCAAGAGAATACACGTCACCCATTTGGGAGGAAGAAAAATTACATGGTGGAGAATATACTTATGATGAAGTAATTACTAGGCGACAAGGCAGGCCCATAGGGAGGATTTTCGATGAGTAGAAGGCTTGTGAAGAGGCAAGGAATAAAGAAAAAGAACACTAACATCAAAATCATTTGGTGCCACTATGTCCACACATTCTAGATTAATAGAAGATGAAGAACCAATAATCGAAAAGAAGAGGAGAAAGAAAGAAAAGGCCCATAAGAAGAAAGAGGATGTTGTCGACAAGAAGAGGAATATTGAGGAGGCCAAGGAAAAAGAAGAAGATAAAGAAACAACAACAACGACATAAGTAGAAGTAAAATAATTGGTCGATAAAGCAGTGGAGGATGAAATATAAGTAGCGAAATCCATTACCGATAAGGAAACTGTAGAGGTGGAAGTAGTAGAACAAAGAGAAACGAATGAAGCTGCAATCAAGGAAGTCGAGGAGGAGTAGAAAAAATAGATGAAGAGGCTTTGAACAATGATGCCTCACCAATGGAAATCGAACTTCTAGAGTCATCAACATAAGTCCCTAGTAGCCAATCCCAGTTCAGTGGGATGGAATTGGGACTTCGCACCCCATACAGATCGAGCAAAGTGTCGAACTTGAAAAAGTTCAGGTATGACAAATCCACTAGCCGCATCATGCAAAAACAAGTCATAAAGGTCCCTATCATAGGAGAGAACCCATTATTCATCATTATAGAAACTCAAGTAACAAAAAATGTCAACGATGATCCACTTTATATAGCCTCCGCTGACACTAACTTCACCACAACGTCATAACATAACCTTAAGAACTTGTACCTCTAGAATCAAGAGAAGGATGCTAGAATCAATGAGTAAAGGAAAAAATATGGTAGATGAGGATAGATGAGGGAAACCTGAAAGAGTTCAATGCATGCATAGAAAAATTCAGAATAGATCTAGAAGAAGCCATTACAGATATGTACTCCCACCTACATATCTTCCAGTAGTTGGCGGCTAGCATAACGGAACAACACAACCGTGTACAAGCCAAGAAGACCCAATTGGTTACCATATGAGAGAGATTACATAACATGGATATGTGGATCATCGATAATCCCAACACTCTATCCGATCTTCCTCACCCCTCAGAGATATAAATAAATATAGATTATGCATTGCTTGATAGATGTCAACATGATGGAAAAAGAGAAGAAAATGAAACAACTAGATTTCTCGCTATTTGTACGTAGCTTCATAAAGCTACGTAAGCTTTGAAAAAAAAATGTATCCTTCCTCCTATCAAAGAGCTTGGAAAAAATGACACTATGGAACAACTCCTCGAGAAGATCCAACAAAGCACAAATCATAGACAGGAGGTAATCGAGGCAACCACATAGGAGACAATTGAGATAATGGACCAAAACTTTGTTCAAACCGCCAAGGTCCATAGTATGATCCAAACATTCATGGCCACCTTGATGAAGGACACGAATATTCTCAATGAAAACACAACAATACAAGAAGTTTATCTCAAGGAACTTTTATACCACAGGGTCATATCTCTCGACGACCAGTGCAATATTTGGACAACCTACAACTGGGACAAGTGTACATAAATGGGACAAAATAACAAACTCAGATTTTTTGTTAGATATATTCTCTTTTTTCTTTTTCCAACTACCTTCAGTTTCATCCTCATTCTAAACACATGTCAATAGCCATTGAGAGGGAAATTGAATTTTTTTTTGTAACTGCTTCTTGGGAAGTGAAGAAGACATCTTAGGAGTTACTAGAATTTATATAAAAAAAGGAAGAAACCCATTTAGACAAGGATCTTCAAGCATTTTATACACTCACATAACTATTTTTGGAGGAAATACCATGTTAATTAATATTAAGAATCCCTCAGGGCCAGTTTTGGCAGAGAGAAGAACTTGTGTAAATTTTTGTTTTTAGTAAACTATTTTCGGTAGATTGTCTACTATTTACATGGGCTATAAGAATATATTTTTCCTATAAAATTTTCTTACGCAGTTGATATCATTCTTGTAGCTTTGTTATTCTTTCTTATGTTTATGTCATGAGCATACAAGTTGCTAATGTATGCGATAATATGATATAGACTATTCTGGTTATAGATTCGTATGCATGTATTGTCCAACTTTTCTTCTTCATAAGAGCTATCTAAGTGAAGTTGTTTGTAGAGTTATTTTCATTTCAGTTACTCATTTGGTTACGATATTTGGCTAGGATAGGATACAATAGATTTTATTGTTGCAACTAGATAGTCTTCCTCTACATCTACATTCACATCTGCATTCACAAACCACCAAACCTTTCCCCTCGTAACCAACAATGGAAGCCAGGTTACAATCCAGATGGGTCTCCTAAACCAAATGGTGCATAGTTTAATTGGGATCGTGTACATGGGAGTACCCCTTGTTGTTGAAGGACATTTATTCCCCATCAATAGAATTGGCACTAGAAGGAGGGACTGATTTTGTATGGCTCACTTAAACTCATGACAAACAATTGGCCAGTCCTCTAAAAATATTCCCGTTCAACAATGTTTTCCTCATATCCCTTCTGAATGGGACATTACCTTTGAATATTCAAATCCCTCCTTTGAAAGTGTTACTAGAAGCCATTGAAATCAACCAGAAGCTTGGTATCTTGTACCTAACGAAGAGTTTGTTGAAACTCGTTGTATTACCCATGCGTACACCAAATTATTTGTTCAATTACCAACAACTTTAGAAATCCCCACGAGGAGAGATACCTGCATAAGATGACTTGAGAATAGGGCCATTTTCCCTTGGCTGGGTGAATCATCTCTTAGCTAGGCTGATTTTTGATTGTTGTATATTGAGTCTTAGCTGTTAGGGACAAATTTATCTTTGTTGGGTCGTGTTCTCATTGTTGGGGGTCAAGTTCTGTGAGTAAGGGGTGACCTATACATTGTATGAGCTACATATACAGAGGAGAATGGAACTAAACCTTATTGATTGTCCACCTCATGTAATAGGTCAACACATGTAATAACAAACAAACTTGGTTTTGGGTGATATTCTTGTTATTGGGTCAAGTTGTTTCCTTAGTATTATTGTTGTACGATTTATTTTCTATTTCACCTCCACTTGGCATCACATACATGCTTATATATATTGACAATCACACAAAGTAAAA
Source organism: Picea sitchensis (assembly GCA_010110895.2). Lineage (NCBI taxonomy): Eukaryota > Viridiplantae > Streptophyta > Pinopsida > Pinales > Pinaceae > Picea > Picea sitchensis. The sequence continues at coordinate 91,521 of SNQJ01S0013066.1, read as the reverse complement.
CCAAATAGAAAACTATAAATTAATAGCAGTAATCATAAATAAGTTATAGCCAACAGTAAGAGGATTATACAATGGAAAAATTGAGGATGGAAGCTAACTGTTTGACAATATTGCTGACCCAAAATATCCATTAAACACATTAGTAACTAGGATAAAATTATAACAACAGTTGGATGGGTCATTACAGTGGGTTAATTCCAAGTGTTTTACAAAATTCCAACATTAAACCTACCTAAAAACAAAATAATAATACCCCAACAATGTTAAAAGGGGTTAAGATAGGGGTTGTCATCAATGTGTCTGACAAAAGTATTGAAGAAAGAAATTAGAAAAATTAAGGGAAAAATTGTCCCAATTGGCTAGATCACTACAATGGTATCAGTGCTTTTGATCCTCCCCACCTATGAGGGTATACAAGCTTGGATATGGAAAATAACCACAATAATTTAGGGAATAATGGAGCCTGTGGTTCAAAGGGGAAGCGAACAAGGAATCAAAGATAACAAAAACAATATGAGGAGTTTGCATATTGTTTGAGGGAATATATGGCGCTTAGTGAGTCATTTCACATAGCCATGGAATTCAAGTATTTTTTCACCATAAAACATCCTAAGTGGTATGAACCCCAAGTATGAGTGGACAATAAGGTGACGATGCTAAGGAAAAAGGTACTAGTTTCTGAATATTTTGATACTTTTAAAAATGAGTAAAATTTTGACTCTTCATATGTTTCTTCTCCTGCAAATGAGCACATGGATGCTCATGAGGCATTATAACCTGAGACCAAAAAGGAGATTTGAGTAGACAAGGAAGAATATAGCGCTGATACAATTTTATTCTAGCAGAGTGACAATGTGTCTTGGGATGAAGAAGAACCGATTAATGGAACTATGGTTTGGGATGCAGAATAAGAAAATGTTCCTGATTGTAAGGGGGACACAAGTTTCTTTGATGTTAACTTAGAGACCATCTTTGATAGGATTTGCAGAGAGAGGATTTTCCTTGATGAAGCGGTTCTTGATCATGATGCTACCCCACCTTTTGGAGATTGCTTGGTATCATATAGTGAGCCAATTATGTTTGATGGGGGTAGTGTTATTACAATGGAAAAAAAAATAAAAAAAAAAATCAATGTTGGTACAATCCATGCCACTATGATGAATATTAAGAAAGGAATTCAACAGTGCATGACTTGAAGGATAAATTATTGGTCACAGAGGAGAAAATTGTGCAAGTGTTGACAAGGGAAGATGGTGCTCATAGATTCATTGAAGCTCTTATTGGGAAAACTAAGATGGAGGAGAGAAAAAAAGGAGTTTTAGGTGGAGTCACTAGTGCTCAATTACATGTAATAAAAGAAGAACTAGAGTAGATGAAATCAAATTAGTTGAAACTATTCATGGATAGTGTTGGAACACTTTTAAAATTATGAGCCTGAACCTTTACCCTATTTCTTTTTACTTCATCTCAAAATCGAACTTCAATAATAAATCATTTTTGTCTCCCATCCTTAAGGAGTACACACAGTCCACCTTCAATCCAATTCTCTCATCGATCGAATGATCCCTTTTTCTGAACGTTTTGGAGCCGCCTGAATGTTAAAAAGGTCAAGCCTCTAGAGACTTGCTTCTGAGTTTCGGGTTTCAGAATTTCACGCTTTGGGAATTTCATGATGTAGCAACTCCAAAGTCCCGATATCCGAAAGGTGTTCAAAGGGTCTTAGTCATCTTACACGTATACCTTCCTAACCTTTGACACATCATTACGAGTAGTGTCCTGTCGAAGCATCCATAAAGTTAATTTGACGACATATGAAACGATAAATACCTAAAAAGAAATTAAGTCCAATTAAAAATCAAGTAGTAGTTTTGCGCTTTCGGAGTTCGGGCATTCACCATCTATCATATTATAAATTCACGAAGCCTGAACTCCCGAAATGCCTTAAGCGTTAAGAAAATTTAATTAAATATTAAAGACAAATAGAAAATAATTAATCCCTGCCCGATTTTGAGTTTCAGGGATCATATCTCGAAGCTATTATCGGATATCCCGAGGTCTGAAAGCCCGAAAATAATTAAGTTTAAACATGATTAGTTAACGGGTTAAACACTATTATCTCGTGTTATTTTTCATTGAATTGTAGTCGGGTAAATTCAAATTTCATCTATACAACCTCTTGACTGCGAACCACCAAACATTTATGGCATTAATAACGGATCTACGAAAATGGTTTTGAATAAGATCGCAGATCACCGCCTGGATTTTTCATTAAAGTTAACAAATACATTGTCAATGAAGGTGTGCATAAATTCATACACTTAAAGTGAAAAAGATATTGAAGTTTGAATTCCATTTGCATTTTCACAGAACAACAAGATTGAGAAAAATAAGAAGTTTGTGCATTTTCTGTAACAGGTAATAGAGTTCTGAGCTCGTGATATCATGGCTCCATGAAAAATAGCTAAAGTGGTTGGTGAAAGCTCAATTCCAAACACCGATGTCCTCTCAAACACTTCACCCAGAACCATCGATACCATGAAAACCTTGACGCAGGTATTTGATATCCTACAATACGAATTGATCAACTTCCCAGATGATTCGGGCGACGAGGTGACTGAAACCCAGGCTACAAAGAACAAATATGTTGCTCAATCAGAGCTGCATAAAATAGCAATCCGGCCTAGGATCCTGCCTTATAATGACATGATTGGTTGGGCACTGAAGAACATTGACATCTCGACCAGGAGCATCTTCAATACACAAAAAGTTTCATTTGGGTCCTTCCGACCAGAGCATTTCCAGGTGATGTACAAATTATCCCTAGTTCCCAATTACATTTATAATGCCACTTTCTTAATAGACTTCGACAAAAAATAATGCGCGCAATATGGAAATAATTTACCTGACTTGATCAAATATTGGTGCTCACGTCCTGAGAAATTTAGAGCAGACACCCATGGTGTATATGTTGTTTCCTCATTAGAGCCTCACATGATGTTATGTAGACTTTTTGGGAAGGAAAGCTCTGCTCATTTCTTATTACCATGGGTACAAATCATGCATACAGTAGCAGAGGGATATTCCTTCGATTGGGCCAAAATATTATCGGACAATTTTGTCAGGGAAATCACAGAATATCAGTCATTGAAATCCAAAGGGAAACCTGCCCCATTTTACATGTTGACATATATAATGGATGTCGTTTGTTTTATGACGCCATTTCCTTTGATGGGATGGAGCTGGACTCTGACCAACACTGAGCCAATACATTTATATCACTCTAAGTTGTGGGAGGATAAGGTAAAAAATTTCTTTTACGAAATATGAAACTATGTGGTGGTGTCGATGCATATCGCTATATACAGTTTACCACCTCCAAGGATTTCAGACAAGATAGTGACCAACCTGGGAAAAATAGTGGATTGGTACATTGAGGAACATTTCTCTTACATCAGGGTTTTTGGATGTTCCATTCCTCCGCATGCCTTACCAAAGTTTCTACCAGATCGACTGGTGTGAAGAGAGGTAGCACATCAAACTGTGCTAGGAGGAATCAATAAAGAACTAAAGGCAGCGCAAAAAAAAGTATGGCCCGCCTTTCCTTTGCAGGTTGGTATGTTCACACTATCAGATTTTGGCCACTCAAAGGCAGAGGCGATGGCCCTGGAAGACATTAAGCTTGTTAATATTGAATTCAAGAAACACGATCCCTAGAAAATCGTGGGAAATCACATGGCTCTTTACAATCTAAAGAGATACAAGAATGAAGATTCCCCGCAGGATGAGATATTCCGAGGAGCAAGATATTATCAGGAAGTGTTGAGCTGAGTTTGAACTCTGGCTCCAAACAAATTAGTCGAGTTCTATGATTTTCAAAGACATCGAAGAAATAGTCTGCCTAAAGTCTTACAGGGAGGAGCCCCAACATTTCCAGCCACACATGAAGTTCCAGTGGATGAGACATTCAGGAAAATTTGGATAAAATAAAGGTTATGACACAAAAATAAAATATTGCATCATCAAATCCACCTGATGATCAAACTAAAGCTCAAGATGAAGCTTTGATTAAAAAAGGACAGGATGCATCACCGTCTACACCAGATAAGCCAACTTATAATACATTAGAACAACATCAAATTGGTCACACCTTTACAGTCCAGTGGGGGAAACCCAAATGCCAAAGTAGTATTTATAGAAGATCTTACTCCTATTCCGGTTGAAGAAATGCCCCCTTCTGACTTATTCTTCAACAAGAAGAGGAGGGATATAGTAAAAAGAGAAACGCACCAAAAGGAGGGTGCAAATGTCAAAAATACACAGAGTGCTATATGATGGCCAGGCCTTAGAGGAGGCAAAATTTGCTATGGAAGTGGCAGACACATTGGGAGATTTTGCCACAACAAATCAATGTTCAATTGGGAATCTAACAGAAAAACTGAAGCAGAAGGATCTATTGGTGAAACAATTGCAAAACCAAATAAAGACTGTGGAACAAAGTGTGGAAAATGAGATGAATAAGGGTTTTGAGTAGATCAGAGCCTGTGACAGACAAGAAATCCAACAACTCAAAATCAGTCTTGATGAAATGCATAAAAATTCATAGGCAAGTAGAGAGCTGGCCATTCAACGTGGAGAGTTGGTCAAACGAATGCAGGATAAAATATACTTAACTGAGAACACAACACTGGATATGACAATTTTCCAAGCCCAGGCATTGGAGGTGGACGGGAAGCTGGGATCAACCTAGCAAAACATTTTGACAAAGATAGAAGCTGTTCAAAACTATTATCGGGCGACATACCATTCTTTAAATAACATTTATATAAAGGAGAGAGAGGCCACTGTAAATCAAGTTACATTTTAGGAGGCCATTTTAACAACAACAAGGGATGAAGTAACAAAGGTCACTAAATTTTCCCTTTCAGAACAAACTCGAGGTGATATAATACTGAAAACCTAGGATACCAATCTAGTTGAAAGTAAAAGGTTAGCCAGGGAAGTGAAGAAAGCTTGTGAAGAAGTGTTTTCTTCACTCGATAAAGAGTCAATGGATATTGAAAGAGATAATATCTCTGAATCCCTAGGGAAAATTGATATAGAAAAAAATCATCTTAATTCCAAGACAAGCATGGAAGAAGCCCAGGCCAAAATCTTGCAATTGAAACAAATTGACATTACCCAAATTAATAAGTGGATAGTCAATCCTGGTCTACGACTACAGTCTATATCTTTAGAATCCAAGAGAATGGAGGATAGGATGCCTCACATAGAAAATAAGTTATATACTTTTAACGTGAATGAATCAACAAAGCCTTCCAGGTTAGTGGTGCAGTTCGTAGGCAGATGTGTTCAGTGTGTCGAGCAAGGGAGAGCCAACACATTTGGAAATAACTGAGACAATGTGTGCATACTATTTACTCAGGTCATGATTACAGGTAAGCTATTTCTGAGATGGAGGACAAGAAGAAGAAACGTCTCTGCCAGTAGGTGAAGAGATAGAGGAGATGCAAATGAAACTCTTCAAATTTTACATATTGTAATATTTACTGTTTTTGAATTAGGAGAATTCCAACCGCTTAGGGTTGAGATCATTTTTGTATAAATACATAGTTTAAAGACTTAACATGGGTTGCTTCTTGCTGAATGTAATAGAGAGAACTCTCCTTTTGTGAGAATTAATACAAGTGCAGACAGGGATTCCAATTTTTGTGCAGTTTGAGTTATGTTTTCCTCTTGTATTCCATATTTGTAGTTTTCCTTATGTTATTCCTTGACAAGTGAGTGGTTGCAATTTAGTACTACTACTACTGTAGTCACATTTTATTGGTTGTTTGATAAGCAAGCAATTTTTCCTCTGTATTTTCTATAAGTAAATACAAAACATGTGAGCTACTTGGATTACTGTATCTCATATCCTTTCAAGGCTGCATTCTTTAATTTCTTCTATTTAGAACAAGGTAAGATTCATCTTGCGTTGATGCCTCATTTTGTTTAATAGTTTTGTAAGTTTCCCTCACATCATTTGATTTTATAAATCGACTCAAACAACAAATTACAGCCTCTGTCTTGTTCTGTCATTATTTTCATTTGAGGATTAATTATTTTATAACTAATGGAAGAAAAAGCATCTTTCAAAACATTCTTTTATATTTCTTATGCCTGACATTATTCTTTAAGCCTTAGGTTTAATCTCAGGAACAACATCTTATTGGCGTCGTTGCCGGGGATGGAGAAAAGAAGTTTTTTTTCCCTGGGAGAACGACATGGTAAGTTTCTCTCTTTGATAGTGAACAAAGATTGAATACATTAATAAGGCTAATTTTTATCTTTCACTTGGCGACTCCACTATAGATAAACTGGCATTCGGCAGAAAGAATACCAGGAAGAACCCAGATGATCAACAAACTACACCTGTATCTAATCCCGAAAAATTGTTAAAACCCAAGGGATACCTCAAGTCTACTACCTCATCTTCAGGTAAGAAGTAACAACCCAAAATAACTCTAGTCAATACTAAGGTTTCGGTCGAAATATTAACTCCTGAAGAAATTTTTGAACAAACACTTTCTGTAGAGGCCTCAACTAGTGAAACCGCAATAAAGACTGAGATTGACCCATCCGATACTCTCAATGGTCTAAATAAAAGATCCTCCTGTACACCTACTATCATTACTTTTTTGTCTACCCCATCCTCACCCAAAACCAAGGTTTTTGTTCTTCGAAACCCCGAGGAGAGCACCTTATACCATGATTCCTCTCCTATTGGTTCACCTATCTATACATCTTGTAAGTCTGAAGAAGCCAGTCCACGTTTCCTGTTCCCTCCTCTTCTAGACTTCATGCCTTATAACGACCAGTTTCCATTTTTTTCTTCACTACAGCCCGAGGAGGTTGAACAATCATCACTTTAGTCCCTAGTAGTTTACGAAATCCCTTTCTTTAAATCCCAAAGTTCATCCCCTCGACATCAAATGGCTGTTGTTCGAGGAGGTGGAGCCGGAGGTGGCGCCAGAGGCAGTTCTGGAGGTGGAGGTGGTGCTGGAGGAGGAGGAAGTCAAGGACCACCACTTCCGCCCCATAGGATTTTTGCCAAAGTGGTGGCTAGATATGCTCCTTTAGTCCTTCCCCCTGTCCTTCAGGATTTACCAGAAAATTATATGAAGAACTTACCGAAATTCATGGGAGAAGGAGAATTAACTGCCACAAAGCACATAAACGTTTTTGACCAATTCACAGATATCCTTAGCATCGAGCATGAGGATTTTTACTCAATACTTTTGGTGCAAAATTTTGAAGGACAAGTAAGAATCTGGTTTCGAGGGCTCCCGGTAGGTTCTGTAGCGTCTTATGACGCGCTAGAAAATGCCTTTTTAAGGTAGTGGGGAGAAAAGAAGGATCACTTGTATTATTTGACGAAATTTGGGGCTTTGACGAAAAAGAATTTTGAGCCAGTCCTAGAATTTACCTAGATATTTAACAAACTCTATCATAAGATTCCAGCAGAAGTTAAACCCTCTCAGCCTGCGGCTAAAGTGACTTTCGTGGGGGCTTTCGAGCCTGACTTTTCTCTGCTTTTGAGGGAAAGAAGATCTGCTACCCTCAAGGGAATGCATGGAGATTCCATTGAAATTGAGTCGAACATGATAAAATCGGGTAAACTAAAAGCAAAGGTTGAGATGGAAACCAAAGAAACTAAACACTTCAAGGAACAAGATGGAACCTCCGGATCTGGGAGGTCCGTGGAAGAAAAAATGGACGACATGGCTAAGATAATCAAAGAGTTATCAAACAAAATCTATAGAATGGAACTATACCAAGATAAACCTGATCCTTTTGCTAGGAGATATTTCAAAAGGAATCCAAACCCCTAGATCCAACAGAGACAAGTCAAAAACGAGGACCAAAAAATCAAAGCCCCATTTAAACCAAAAAACTTCATGAAAAATGATGATATGCAAGACTATGAGGGGATAGATGAAGATATAAAAAACCTCAGTGATAACAACCAAGAACCTCACTTGAACAGATAGAATTACGAAAGGCATTTAGATAAAGAACCACCATTTGGAAATGAGGAAATTATAAATAATATGGGAGAGTCTGATTATCATGGAATCACCGACTTGATAATCGTCGAGATTCAACAAAATATAATCTAAGGCCTAGAGAAAAAAATTCTACGACTGCTCCACTGAAGAAGATTTTGTCGAGAACTAAAATGAATGAGGAAGTTCAAACATCCACTGAAACGCAAGCTTCCAAAACAAAAACAATTGAAAAATAGGCTACCAAAACAAAGACAGCCAAAACAAAAGCAACACAAACCAATAGATCAGAAAAAAGAGAAACAAAGATCCCAACCAGAGAAGCCGAAAAGACAATTGGAATCTTCAATTTGGAAAGAGAAATTAATAAAATCAAAATTATGGTACCTTTGGTTGAACTAGCTAAATATATGATGTATAGAAAACAAATTGCCAAGATGATAAATTTCTTAGATGCTGAAAGCCATGCAGATATTACCAATTTAGAAGATGATAAACCCATTATAATGTTTGGTCCACATATCGAAAATGATAAAGACCCTGCCGCTCCTTTTTATATTACGCTGACTGTGCATGATCACCTACTCCATCACTGTATGTTGGATTCTGGAGCCTCCCAAAACTTAATGCCCAAAGTTATTATGGAAAAACTGGGTCTCGAGGTCACTAGGCCATACCAAGATCTGTATTCTTTTGATTCAAGAAAGGTTAAGTGCCTCAGTATGATTAAAGATCTGGTGGTTAATATTGCACAGATCCCTGTGAAGAGTATTCTCATGGATGTAGTCATTGTTGATGTTCCCACGAAGTATGGCATGTTGTTATCGAGGTCTTGGGGTTCCAAACTTGGAGGATCACTTCAACTGGACATGACATATGCTACGATCCCGATTTTCAGTGGACAATTCACCCGTCTATACAGAGAGACAAGATTGGCATACACTGTAAGTGACCCATAGAACCCAAATAATTATCCGGTTTATGTCGCTGATTATGATCTAGGAAACTGTATATTAGCAGTGGATGATGGTTTCGATGAATGTACAGAAGAAGAAAACAAACAAATAGAAAAAACAAACAAAAATGTAAATAGTACAGGAGTTTGGAAGATGTTTTTTGATGGTGCTTCTTCTTGGGAAGGAGAAGGATCCGGGGTGTTGTTTTTGGCACCCAAATATGAATTCATTATTCCTTTCTCATACAGATTACAGTGGTACATTAACTATACCAATAACGTATGAAAATATGATGCTCTTGTATTAGGATTAGAGGATGCCAGGAAGCTGAAAATCGAAAATCTAATAGTCTATGGTGATGCAAAATTAATTGTAAAACAGATAAGGCAACAATATCAAGCCAAACATCCAAGGCTAAGGTCATACAAGAACTGCGTCTGGGATTTGATATAAAACGTTTTCTCATTGTTTAATATTCATCATATTCCCAGGGCGGATAATCAACAAGCCGACTCCCTAGAGAAAGCGACTGCTACTTTTATGCCACCTACCATTTTGAAACTAAAGTATCACATAGAAATTAGGCACAAACCTTCAATACCAAACAATGTTCAACACTAGAAGGTCTTTGAAGACGATGATGAATATCCAGGAAGGAATTCAACAATGCATGACTTGAAGGATCAATTATTGGTCACAGAGGAGCAAATTGTACAAGTGTTGACAAAGGAAGATGGTGCTCATAGATTCATTGAAGCTCTTATTGGGAAAACTAAGATGGAGGAGAGGCAAAAAGGAGTTTCAGGTGGAGTCACTAGTGCTCAATTGCATGCAATCAAAGAAGAACTAGAGTAGATGAAATCAGATTACTTGCAATTGTTCATGGATAGTGTTGGAACACTTTTAAAATTATGAGCCTGAAGCTTTACCCTATTTCTTTTTACTTCATCTCAAAATCGAACTTCAATAATAAATCATTTTTGTGTCCCATCCTTAAGGAGTACACAAGGTCCACCGTCAATCCAGTTCTCTCATCGATCGAATGATCCCTTTTTCCGAACGTTTTGGAGCCGCCTGAATGTTAAAAAGGTCAAGCCTTTAGAGACTTGCTTCAAAGTTTTGGGTTTTGGAGTTTTGTGCTTTGGGCGTTTCACCATGTGGCAACTCCAAAGTCCCGATATCCGAAAGGTGTTAAAAGGGTCTTATTCATCATACATGTATACCTTCCTAACCTTTGACACATCATTACGAGTAGTGTCCTATCGAAGCGTCCATAAAGTTAATTTGCCAACATATGAAACGATAAATACCTAAAAATAAATTAAGTCCAATTTAAAATCAAGTAGTATTTTCGCGCTTTCGGAGTTCGGGCATTCGCCATATATCATATTATAAATTCATGAAGATCGAACTCTCGAAATGCCTTAAGCATTAAGCAGAGTGAATTAAAGATTAAAGACAATTAGAAAATAATTAATCCCTGCGCGATTTCAAGTTTTAGGGATCATATCTTGAAGCTTTTATCGGATATCCCGAGGTCCGAAAGGTCGAAAAGAATTAACGTTAATCATGATTAGTTAACGGGTTAAACACTATTATCTCGTGTTATTTTTTCGTTGAATTGTAGTTTGGGTAAATTCAAATTTCATCTATACAACCTCCCGATCGCGAACCACCAAACATTTATGGCATTAATAATGGATCTACGACAATGATTTCGAATAAGATTACAGATCACCGCCTGGATTTTTCATTAAAGTTAAAAAATATGTTGTCAGTGAAGGTATGCATAAATTCATACACTTAAAGTGAAAAAGATATTGAAGTTTGAATTCCATTTGCATTTTCATAGAACAACAAGCTTGAGCAAAATAAGAATTTTGCGCATTTCCTGTAACACGTAAGAGAGTTCTGAGCTCGTGATATCATGGCTCCACGGAAAACAACTAAAGTGGCTAGTGAAAGCTCAAGCCCGAACATCGATGTCCTCTCAGACACTTCACCCAGAACCATCGATACAGTGAAAACCTAGACACAAACATTTGATATTCGATAATACAAATTGATCAACTGCCCAGATCATTCGAGCAACGAGGTGACTGAAACCCAGGCTACGGAGTACAAATATGTTGCTCAATTAGAGCTGCATAAAATAGCAACGCGACATAGGCTCCTGCCTTATGATGATATGATTGGTTGGGCACTGAAGAACGTTGACATCTCGACCAGGAGCATCTGCAATTCACAAAAAGTTGCAGTTGGGTCCTTCCGGCCAGAGCATTTCCAGTTGATGTACAAACTATCCCCAATTCCCAATTACATTTATAATGCCACTTTCTTAATGGACTTTGACAAAAAAGAATGCGTGCAATATGGAAAGAATTTACTTGACTTGATCAAAGATTGGTGCTCACGTCCTGATAAATTTAGAGCAGACACCTATGGTGTATATGATGTTGCCTCATTATAGCTTCACATGATGTTATGTAGACTTTTTGGGAAGGAAATGTCTGCTCATTTCTTATTACCACGGGTACCAATCATTCATATAGTAGTAGAGGGATATTCATCCGATTAGGCCAAAATATTATCGGACAATTTGGTCAGGGAAATCACATAATATCAGTTATTGAAAGCGAAAGGGAAACCTTCCCCATTTTACATGTCGGCATACATTGTGGATGCCGTTTGTTTTATGACGCCATTTCCTTTGATGGGCTGGAGTTGGACTTTGACCAGTGCTGATCCAATACATTTCTATCACTCTAAGCTGTGGGAGGATAAGACAAAATATTCTTTTACGAAATATGCAACTATGTGGTGTTGTCGATGCATATCACTATATACATTTTCCCACCTCACAGGATTTCAGATAAGATAGTGACCAACCTGGGAAAAATAGTGGATTGGTACATTGAGGAACATTTCTCTTACATCAGGGTTTTTGGATGTTCCGTTCCTCCGCATGACTTACCAAAGTTTCTACCAGATCGATTGGTGTGAAGAGAGGTAGAACACCAAAATGTGCTAGGAGGAATCAATAAAGAACTAAAGGAAGCACAGAAAAAAGTATGGCCCACCTTTCCTTTGCAGGTTGGTATGTTCACACTGTCAGATTTCAACCACTCAAAGGCAGAGGCTGCGGCCCTAGAATACATTAAGCTTGTTAATATTGAATTCAAGAAACACGATCCCCATAAAATCATGGGAAATCACATGGCTCTTTACAATCTAAGGATATACGAGCATGAATATTCCCTGCAGGATGAGATATTCCGAGGAGAAAGATCTTATCAGGAAGTGTTGAGACGAGTTCGAACTCTGGCTCTAGACAAATTAACCAAGTTCTATGATTTTCAAAGACACCGAAGAAATATTCTGCCTAAAGTATTACAGAGAGGAGCCCCGACATCTCCATCCACACATGAAGTTGCAAACTAGAAATTAGAAACATGAAGTTCCAATGGACGAGACATTCAGGAAAATTTGGAGAAAACAAAGGTTATGACACAAAAAGAAAATACTACATCATCAAATCCACCTGATGATCAAACTAAAGCTCAATCTGAAGATTTGATTAAAAAAGGATATGATGCATCGTTGTATACACCAGATAAGTGGACTGCTAATACATTATAACAACAACCATCCACCGAGATAGGCAACCCTATCAAATCGGTCACACCTTTACAGTCCAGTTGGGGAAACCCAAATGCCGAAGTAGTATTTATAGAAGATCTTACTCCTATTTCGGTTGAAGAAATGACCCCTTCTGACTTCTTCTTTAGAAAGAAGAGGAGGGCTATAATAAAAAGAGAAATGCACCAAAATGAGGGTGCAAATTTCAAAAGACACAAAGTGCTATATGATGGTTAGGCCTTAGAGGAGGCAAAATTTTCTATGGAAGTGGCAGGCACATTGGGAGATTTTTCCACAACAAATTAGTGTTCAGTTAGGAATCTAACAGAAAAACTGAAGCAGAAGGATCTGTTGGTGAAACAGTTTCAAAACCAAATAAAGACTGTGGAATAGAGTGTGAGAAATGAGATGAATAAGGGTTTTGAGAAGATCAGAGCCTGTGACAGACAAGAAATCCAACAACTTAAAATCAATCTTGATGAAATGCATAAAAATTCACAGGAAAGTAGAGAGCTAGCCATTCAACAGGGAGAGTTGGTCAAACGAATGAAGGCTAAAATAGACACGACAGTGGATATGGAAATTTTCCAATCCCAGGCATTGGAGGTGCACAAGAAGCCGAGATCAGCCCAACAAAACCTTTTGAAAAAGATAGAAGTTGTTCAAAACTATTATCGAGTGGCAAGCCATTATTTAAATAACATTTATATAAAGGAGAGAGAGGCCACTGTAGCTCGAGTTACATTCCAGGAGGCCATTTTAACAACAACAAAGGATGAAGTAACCGAGGTCACTAAATTGTCCCTTTTAGAACAAAATCGAGGCGATATAATACTGAAAACCTGGGAGGCCAATCTAGTTGAAATTAAAAGGTTAGCCAGGGAAGTGAAGAAATATTGTGAAGAAGCATTTTCTTCACTCGACAAATAGTCAATGGACATTGAAAGAGATAATATATTTGAATCCCTGGGGAAAATTGATATAGAAAAAAATCAACTTAATTCCAAGACAAGCATGGAAGAAGCCCAGGCCGAAATCTTGCAATTGAAACAAATTGACATTACCCAAATTAATAAGTGGATAGTCAATCCCGGTCTACGATTACAGTCTATTTCTTTAGAATCCAGGAGAATGGAGGATAGGTTTCCTCACATAGAAAATAAGTTATATACTTCCGAGGCGAATGCCTCAACAAAGCCTTTGAGGTTAGTGGTGTAGTTCATAGGCAGATGTGTTCAGTGTGCCGAGCAAGGGAGAGCCAACACATCTGGAAATAAATGAGACAACATGTGCATACTATTTACTCAGGTCATGATTAGAGGATGGCTATTTCTGAGCTAGAGGACAAGAAGAAGAAACGTCTCTTCTAGTAGGTGAAGAGACAGAGGAGATGCAAATGAAACTCTTCAAATTTCACATATTGTAATATTTACAGTTTTTGAATTAGGATAATTCCAACCGCTTAGGGTTGAGATCATTTTTGTATAAATACATAGTTTGAAGACTTAACACATGCTACTTCTTGCCGAATGTAATAGAGAGAACTCTCCTTTTGTGAGAATTAATACAAGTGCAGACATGGATTCCAATTTTTGTGCAACTTGAGTTATGTTTTCCTATTGTATTCCATATTTCTAGTTTTCCTTATGTTATTCCTTGACAAGTGAGTGGTTGCAATTTAGTACTACTACTACCGTAGTCACATTTTATCAATTGTTTGATAAGCAAGTAGTTTTTCCTCTGTATTTGCTATAAGTAAATACAAAACCTGTGAGCTACTTGGATTACTGTATCTCATATCCTTTCAAGGGTTCATTCTTTAATTTCTTCTACTGTGAACAGGGAAGGTTCATCTTGCATTGATGCCTCATTTTGTTTAATAGTTTTGTAAGTTTCCCTGCAGGAAGTGGCAGAGGAATCTATTGTTGTTATTTGATTCCCTCGTTATATACATCAAGACATGGGAGATTCACCTGATTCAGTTGGATGAGATAGGTGGGATTTTGGCCATGACAAAGTTATTTCATTTGGACCTTGTGATGAGTCTGCACGATGCATAGGGGGAGATCCATACTCAATTGGATCAGTTCACATAAGGTTCAAAAACAATCATCGGGAGTTGTGAAATTTAAATTTCGTTGTGGGATCCTGGAATTCATCCGAGTAATGGATTGATTTAGATGAGGTTGATGAATGACAGAGTTGAGGTGGTGCTTTGTGTGTGTCGTTGTGGGGATGTTGTGAGAGTATTTGTGGAGTTTTTTTTTATATTTTGGGAGGCAATTTTTCCCTCATGATACCTAGGATCGAGAATAGACATCGATTGCCAGGTTATGACTTCACTGACATGCCTCGACTGAGTATGATTCATGATAGTGGGTACCATGGGAGGATAACACATTCTAAGCATGGTGGTCAGATGATTATGATTAGAGAGGTGCATCGTCACCATGATGGATCCTCTTAGAGATTAGCTTGGGACCCTGGGACTGCAGTGTTTGACAACTCGATAATCGATATAGATGAGATGACCAATTTTCACTTTTCGGAGTTTACTCTTGTGATGGTTAGGATTGGTTTCTTAGAGGAGTGGCCTTCTGAGGAGTTGATCGAGTTTATGCAACTTGTTATTTCCTCGCTCATCAAGGGAAATCACATGGATTCTTGTGTTATCACCTTGCAGATCAATGTTATGAGTAGAGGGTGCTTCACATCATACATGCTAGTTTGAGACCTTGGTGAATTTACCACTTATAGGCAAGTCCGAGAGAGGTTCACATGGCGGGAATTTGTGGAAGATGTGTTGGGAGATATGGGGGAGTGTACAACTTTTCAGTAGAGTAGGTCGAGGCACACTCGTCGAATAGGTTTGATGCAGTATTTTCCCATTTATGAGTGAGAGTGGGAGAGCATGTGGACATATTGCATCACAAATTTATTGAGGGTGTTGGGAGTAGATAGTATTTGTACAACAATTGAACAATTATCATAGTTCATGCACTTCCTAGTGATTTCTTTAGAGTATGGGGAAACATAGGTGAAAGAGCTATCTCAAGGAGATATGTTTAGAGTCCATGAGAATCTTGGAGACATTTCCAATGATAGGGACAATAGGTTTCATAACGCATGTTAGAAGGAGCTGCTCATATTTGAAGGCACATGTTTGACTCCAAGTATTGGTTTTTTCCCTCAGTCGGATGGTCAAGTAGAGATGGTGAACCAACAGGCTCAGAGGTGTTTGCATGACTATGTGAGGTCATGGATAGAGTGGTTACATTTGGGTGATAATTGCTACAAAACCACTCATGATAATTTGTAGACCACCCAAGATCAACAGAGGAGGTATGCAGATAGGAACATGGTGGAGCACAATTTTGAGATTGGTGACATGGTTTTCTTGAGGGTGCAGCTACATAGAACATTTCCATTGAGGAGAGGTATCGTTGAGAGGATGAACCTGTGCCTCTATGGTCCCTACAGGGTGACCCATAGAGTTGGATAGGTACCTTATGAGTTGGAGTTACTAGAGGGTATCCAAATTCATAGTGTTTTCCATGTGTCATGCCTCAAGAAGACATGGGGGCCACATATTACCACTTCCATTAAGTTACTGCCACTATATGAGAGGGGATGGATGATACTGACTCCCAAGGAGGTTTTGGATGTATGGGGAAGGTGACCAGATCTTGTAGCATCCTAACTTGCAGTTACTTGAGGATAATAAATCTAAGGAAGGGAGGATTGTAATGTCCCTTTCCAGAAGGAGATTGATGTAATAGCCTAAGTGATTCATGTAGGATATATTTAGTGGAGAAACAAAGAATTAATTAATTATTTAATGTCATCAGATCGAGAAAGTAATATTTTTAAAAGGTGACATTGAGTAATTAAAAGGTGTTTTCAGTGACTTTGAGTTAATAAAGTCACTTTACTTTATAAAAAGGATAAAAAGGTCGGAAAAGGGTCAATGAGGAAATAAAAGGAAAATGAGGGCACCCTCTCTCATTATGCATTGATATTCTCTAAAAAATAATCTGAGAGAGATCTTGTGGCTTTGGCTCTTGAGACGAAAAACCCTAGAGGAATATTGGGTTCGATGGTGAAACTATCCACCCTAGACGGTCATGGAGGATGGATCATACTAAGATATTCTCATTATGCTTCATTGTGATTGATTTTCTCATCTCAACGACTGAGTTTTATCATTTGTGACTGAGTTCTACTTGAGGAGGTCGAGTTCTACACTTCCAAAGGTTGATTTATGTGTGCAGGTTGAAATCCCTTGAAGGGGAAGTAAAATCTCTCTTACAAGGCCGAATATGGTATTGGGAAGAGTACCAATATCTGTATAGGAGCAGATCTGTATCAAAGGGGTTGAGTTTCTGAAGAAAATGGTTGTATTTCTCTAGTGGGCTGCCACTCTAATGGAGGGGATGAATATACTTGTTGTGTGGCTAAATTAGAGGCTGCTGTGACCATTTTCCCTTGGCTGGGAGAATCATCTCTTATATGGGCCAAGTTCTTACTATTGTAGACCGAGTCTTGGTTGTTATGGATAGATTTATCTCTGTTGGGTCGTGTTCTCATTGTTGGGGGTCGATTCCTATGAGGAAGGGGTGATCTAGACATTGTATGAGCTATATATATATAGGAGAATGGAAATGAACCTTATTGCCTATCAACCTCATGTAACATGTCAACAAATGCAATAACAAACCAACTCAATTTTGGGTGATATTCTTATTGTTGGGTTAAGTTGTTTCCTTAGTATTATTTTTGTATAATTTATTTGCATTTTCACCTCCAATTGACATCATATCCATGCTTATATATATTGACAATCACACAAAGTAAAACCAACCAACAAACTATAACTTAATAGAAATAATTAGAAATAAGTTACAACCAACAGTAAGAGGGTTATACAGTGGAAAAATTGAAGATCGAAGCTAATTGTTTGACAATATTCCTGACCCAAAATATCCATTAAAAACATTAGCAACTAGGAGAAAATTATAACAATAGTTGGGTGGGTCATTACAATGGGTTAATTCCAAGTGTTTGACGAAATTCCAACACTAAACCTATCGAACACTAGACAAATAATATCACACCAATGTTAAAAGGGGTTAATACAAGGGTTTTCATCAACGTGTCTCACAAAAGTATTGAACCAATAAATCATAAAAATTAAAGGAAAATTATCCCAACTGGCTAGGGTCACTACATCCTTGAGTCAATTTTCCTCCCACACCTTATGATCCTATCCCTTCTGGTTTGGAACACAATTTTTACGATGAATAATCAGACGATAACATGGGTGAAAATCGAAATAAATGACCACTAATTCCACTATGTATGTCCCAAGGTTCTCTAAACTTAGCAGAGTCTATGCATGAGTTACCTAAACATCTGGAGAGACTTCTCTCAAAATTTAAATCGAACAAATCCAACTCACTAGAAGATCATATAAATAATTTCTTTATAGCAAACTGTCTCATTGTCATTCATTATGAAGACATAGTTTGTAGACTCTTTCCTTACACCTTTGAAAATAAGGCTTCCACATCGTATTTTAACCTCCCTCCTAGCTCTATAACTAGATAGGACGATTTTGAGAAGGCCTTCATTAGAAATTTTTGGGAAGAGAAAACTCATGTGACTTTATACAAAGAATTGGGAGCCATAAAAATGGAAAAGAAAGAGAAAGTGAAAGATTTCAATCTACCTTTCACCACCGTCTTAAATAAATTCATTGTTGAAACTACTCCCTTGGAATCCCTAGCTATTGAATATTATGCTTCAACATTTATTCCTTCTATAGGCATGTTTTTTAAATGAGTCAGAAATGTTACCTTAGCTCAAAAGTTTGAAGAAGCTAAAGATATTGAAAGGGAATCATTCTCTTATGACAATCACCCTTCATTTGAGGAAACTAAATCAACTGGGTTCTTGAAAAAGAACCCAAATATATGGAAAGCATGGTTAATATAGTAATAAATTGTCAAATGTAGCGGTAGAACTTAGTAAAAACATCGAGGAAGGTCCCTCCAAGTATAGACCTTTCCGTCCATTCTTTAGAAGGAACGACAATACACCTAAACCTTGAGAAGTCCCACAACTTACTCTAAATATGGAAAAAATTGGCATGGATAAGTTATTCTCGTACCACCAACATAATAATTTTGAAAAAACATGTCCTTAGTGGGTTAATTCTATTACCTTGGTCATCAACCAACTTCTATATCAACATTACATAAATGAGAATATCCCAAGGAAGATGAAAACAAATAAATCACATAGGAAACTACCCAGGAGTCTCTTACATTTTTATGGGATTGGTGTATTAACTCGGATGATGAAAATATTGAAGAAGTTTTTTGTGGGAGATACACAGATCATAAAATATTCTCCTCGAGACTACAACCTACACAACAAGGGTGTTGTTCCCAACATTTCCTTCTCCCTGAAAACTGTCACTGCTCTTAGAAGAATAACTCCTTTCGTTCCTACCCAAAAGGTGGATATTCCCACACAATCTAAAAACAAAAAACCAAGTACTTCAACCCCAACAACAACCAGTAATAAACCCAACAACACATTATCAAGCAACAAGACCAACACTCCAACAAGCAACAACAAACTCAACACTTCACAACCAAGCAAAAAAACGAGTAGACCTAAAACTCATGCTTTGGATTATAATGTTATAGAACATATGAAGAAAACTAAATATAATATTTCTATGTATGATATATGCACACTACCCCAACACCGTAATCTAATTCTTGACATTTTCAATCCTAATAACTCTAAGAAGAAGACCATTGTTGTAACCAACAAGATTTATAATAAACACTATTAATATTGATTCTATGTCCATTTCTATAGAATCAATATTCAAATCTTCAATATTAAAAGGTATAGAATCAATATTAAAAGATTCAAAGGAATATAGTAGCTTTTAATATTGATTATATACCTTTTTATCAAAATGATGCTACAAACATTTTAACAAATGCAACATTTATATTCACCTCTCCTAATGATAGTTTTTCTATTGAAATAATTTCCAGGCCTTCTATACTAGACAACACCATGAATTGGAGAGTGTTCAACAATGATAATCAGATAATAAATTTCCTCACTAGCACTGACATGTTCCAGGACTCAGTTATAGATGATGAATTTCATGAGCAAGATATTCGAGAACATCGGGATGATGCGAGTAAGATAAAAAAAAATTACATCTCGAAAAATGTATTATCGCTTGAAAAGTTGTTTGATTTGCAAACTAAGTTCATAAAACCTATGAATTCAAAGACAAACAACTCTAGTATGATGCCATTTCTAGTGAATTTAGGAACTGTCAAACAACCTAAATACATCAATTTGGGTAACTATTGTTCAAAGGCAGAGAAGCATAAATTCACATAGTTATTTAAGAAATATCATGATGTATTTTCTTGGACATATGAATATTTGAAGACCTATGACACCTATATCATTCAACATGTGATTCCTATAAAAGAAGGTGTCAAGCCATTTCAACAGAAGTTGAGAAAAATACATCCGATGCTTGAACCACTTGTTTACAAGGAACTGAAGAAGTTGTTGGACGCTTGGATCAACTTTGAATTTTTTCACTCAACCTGGGTGTCCACCCTGGTTACCGCCTGGAAGAAATCAGGGGAGATAAGATTGTGCGTAGATTTCCAAAATCTGAATCGAGCTTCTGATAAGGACAACTATCTAGTCCCCCCTATGGATAAAATCATACAACTCGTCTCTGGTTTTGAAATTTTTTCTCTTTTAGACAAGATTTATGGTTACAATCAAGTTCTTGTAGCAGATCCAGACCAGTTAAAGACCACTTTCAGGATGAAGTGGGGAACATATGCAAATTGCATAATTCCCTTCGGTATATTAAACATTGGTGCTACATTTGAGAGGTAAATGGACATAGATTTCAAATGTCTAATCATTCATAGCATGGTGATCTATCTTGATGATGTCACAATTTATTCAAAACAAAGGGCTAATCACCCAAAGCATATGAAGCAGATAGTCGGAAGATGTAGAAAGTATGGTATTTATCTAAACCCCAAGAAGAGCAAATTTTTTATTTCAGAAGGAAATTTTTTGGGGCATATTGTTTCAAAGGATGGGATTTTTGCAGACCCAGAATGAGCTAAAGCTATTATGCAAATCCCACCTCCACATAGAAAAAGTTCTATATAGAATTTTTTTCGGAAAAATCAATTTCGTAAAAATATTTGTTCTAGATTTTGCCAAAATTGTTAAACCTCTTCAACATACGATAAATAAAGATATTCAAGTCAAGTGGAAATATGTTGAAAAGGAGGCATTCGATAATATCAATGCCTTCATAGCATGTGCACCTGCTCTACAAAGCTTGGACTTTACTATGGACTTCTTTCGATCTACTTTTTCTTTTGACCATTCTCTTGCAACAATGCTCACTCAGAAGGAATAGCAAGGGAATTAGTGTCCCATCACATTTATGAGCATGGGAATCCAAGGTGATGAACTTTATTATCCATTAATAGACAAGCAAGATTTTGTTGTCCAAAAAGCTATCAAACAGTTTAGGCCTCATGTACTGCATAACCATACCAAGGTGATCGTCCCTCATCCAAAGGTCATATACCTTTTCATTCAGATGGAACTAGGTGAGAGACAATAAAATTGGATGATTGTTTTGCAAGAATGTGACCTTGAATTTAAACTAGAAACAATCGTTAAAGGTCAAGGATTGTGTAAGCTAGCAACTGGAGTCATGGAATATGAATATTAAGAAGAATATGGATGGAAAGAGGAACCAACTCTCTACACACAACAAATTCCTTATACTCCGTCAATTGTGAATTCATGTTGCAATGATCTCAAATACTATATTCAACATGGAACCTATCCTGATCATATTAATGCCAAAAAAAAGAGAGTGTTAAGGATGAAGTCTACATAGTATCAATTGGTTCACAGTGTCATTTTTAGGAAAAATTATGACAGAGTGTTGCTCTGATGTCTTGAAAAGAAAGATGATGACAAGGTTCTCAAAGAAATGCATGATGGACCAACAATAGTTCATTTTTAAGGAGATACAACATGGAACAAGATATTGAGAGTTGGGTACTACTCGACGACATTATTCAAATATGCTCATGCCTACTCTCAGAGCTACAAAATTTTCCAAAAATCAACTGGAAAAGAGAGCAGGGCAGTTATTCCTCTTCTTCCTGTAGTTATCGAAGATCCTTTTGAACAATGGGGGTTAGACATAATCAGTGAGATAAATCCTCACTCATCAAAATAGAACATGTATATTCATACTTCCATTAATTATTTTACTAGTTGGACTGAGGAAGTACCATTAATGAAAGTAAGTGATGAAGTGGTAATAAATTTTCTTGAACAACACATCATGACTAGGTATGGGGTACCTAACTCTCTTGTATTTGATAATGCAACATACTTTTCATTACTTAAATTGGTTAATTTTTCTCTAGAAAATGGGATCACTTTAAAATATGTATCCAACTGTTACGCTCAGGTTGATGGCCTAGATGAATCTACAAATAAGAATATGATCTGCATTCTTAAATGAACTGTAGTCGACCAACAAGGAAACTAGCATAATGCACTACCCAATTCCGTATAGGATGACCGTGTCACTCCGAAAGAGTCCATAGGGACCTCTCCTTACTTTCTTGTCTATAGGAAAGAAGTTATCCTTCCTTTAAATTTCTACCTACCTTCTCTTCAACTTACACAATAGTCATGTGGGAGAGAGTTCCTTGTCATCCAAAGGCATATTGACACCTTTTTGNCATGCCAAAGCTAGAACCAAATTTGAATCTCACCAACTGATCCAGGTGGATACTGGTGGCCACCCACCTATTCCAACTGGCTCACATACATATTTCATCTTGGCAGTTTCAATTTTCATCTTGGCAGTTTTGTTTCTATCTTTTCGGGTCCTAAACTTTTGGGGCCATTTTGAGGCCCTAAACAACATTTTTTAGTCCCGTCATAGTCTCATTGTCGACCAATTTAGAGTGTGAATGCATAATCTATAGTCCTCAGATAGACCTTTCCAACGGGCTATCATGTGCCTAAAACGAAGATTGTATGCAAACGTTACGACCCCGAGAAGTTGACGTACCAACTTACACCAATGGGGCCCACATGACTTTTGGTGCTTCATTTCCTAGGGTTAGGTTTTGGGATGTCTAGCATTTTGGAATTCATGTTTGATGTAAAAAGGAATTTGGAGCCTCATTGTACCCATCTTCTTTTGAATGAGCATAGTCGTCACATCGCTTCTCAGAGATACGATACCACCATTCTAGCAAGCTTGTTTCAGTCTGCATTTTATAGTTTCAACATATTTCTTACTAAATAGAA
This sequence comes from Picea sitchensis, assembly GCA_010110895.2. NCBI lineage: Eukaryota > Viridiplantae > Streptophyta > Pinopsida > Pinales > Pinaceae > Picea > Picea sitchensis. The sequence continues at coordinate 68,453 of SNQJ01S0013066.1, read as the reverse complement.
GTCAAGTTTTACTGTATCTCTGTTATTATTCACTGTGTTCTGTGTTAATATTATATATCTATTCGACAACATAGGTATTCCAAAAGAGGAAGAACACCTTCAGTAACCACTCACATAACCAGATAAAAGATCAACACGCCAATGTTTTCACGTGGTAAAACCCTTACGGGGAAACATCCACGAGCCCAACCAACACGACCACTTGGAGCAGCTTATTAATGTAAAAGAAAAAGATTACATATAGATTTTACAAGATATTTTCTCACAATCTATTATCAGCAAATCACCCTCCATGCTCTTTAAATAGAGATCATGGACCAGTCGGGTGTTAAGCCACAAATCAGTGGTCATTAATATTGAGGATAATATGAACCATTGGATCAATTTATGTCGGGAACATATCGTGACCGTCGGATTTACTAACTACAAATGAATACAAATGTATACTAAATAAACACACTAAGAAACACACTTTTACCTAACGACACATTACACCAAGTAGATCTTAACTAACTCCTAAGTGTTTAAATATCCTAACATCACCCCTTAAGAACAACTTGGGATAGGATTGAAGGATTTACAATAGTGACAAAATAGGAGAAGGAAGGAGGCATTAGATCCTATCCCCCCTTTATGACAACTTCATGAACTCCTAACATAGATCAAAGTTTGGAAAACTTCGCTTTTGTAAGAGACTTTATGAAAATTTCTGCAACTTGATATTCTATAGGGAAAAATAACACTTCAATAACTTGATCATGAATGGTCTTTTTGATGAAGTGCATGTGTAGATCAATGTGCTTGATGTGCTGATGTTGAAATAGGTCTTTTGCGAGTTTCATGGCACTCTGATTGTCACACCAAAGGCTGGTCAGATGCTCTTTCTAGAATCCAAACTCTGAAAGGATCTGTCGAAGCCACAAGGCTTCCCGACTTTCATTTACCGCTGCTCAGTGCTCTGCTTCTGCTGAAGAAAGTGAAATAGCCTATTGTTTCTTACAGGCCCAAGTGACAGGTCTTGAACCAAACCTGAAAACATAACCTGCAGTAGACTTCCGATCATCAGGGTCGCCGGCCCAATCTGAATCAGTGAAACCAACCAATAAGGGAGTCTCCACTGAACTATAATGTATCCCGAACTGAACTGTACCACAGGCATAGTGAAGTATCCTTTTAGTTTCTTTCCAATGGCTTTCATGGGATGTTTGCATATACCGAGCAACAAGACCAACAACAAAGGAAATATCAGGACTGGTATGGCTCAAGTATAAGAGGCTACCAACTAATTGACGGTCCAGGGTGGCATCAACTTCAGGAGAAGTACAGGGGGTAGTAAGCTTGATTCTAGACTAGAAGGGAGAAGGGGCTGGTTTACAATCGTCCATGTGAAAGCAACGAAGAAGGTCACAAGCATACGTAGATTGGGAAAGAAAAATTCCTTCATTGGTTTGCAAAACTTGTAGGCCAAGGAAATAGTGCAAAAAGCCTAAGTCTGTCATTCCAAATTTCTTCTTAAGGCTAGTTNCAACATAAAGGAAAAGGATTATGAGATGGCTTCTTACTTTCTTGGTATAGAAATTAGGATCAGAATGGCATCTAGATAATTCAGTGTCAATAAGAAAGTTGTCCATTTTGGCATACCAAGATCGAGGAGCTTGCTTAAGACCATAAAGATATTTCTTAAGGTGAAAAAGAAGGCTAGAGTCATTCTGGACATAGCCAAGAGGTTGTTCCATGTAGATTTCTTCTTGTAAATCTCCATGCAAGAAGGTAGATTTAACATCCATCTGATGGACCTCCCATTTATGTGAGGCAGCAAGGGCAAGAACAAGGCAGGCGAAATTCATTTTGGCTACATGGGAAAAGGTTTCATTATAGTCAATTCCTTCAACTTGGGAAAATCCTTTGGAAATTAACCGAGCCTTGTGTCTTTCAACACTTCCATATGATGCATACTTAGTTTTGTAGATCCATTTACATCTGACAAGTGTTCTTCCTTATGGAAGAGGTACAAGATCCCAAGTATCATTTTCCATTAAAGAACAATACTCTTCATTCATTGTTGTATCCCAATCTGGATGTCCTGAAGCTTCTACAAATGTCTATGGATCATGAGTCTCTGAAACTTGAGCCAAAAGAGAAGAGGCTTGCTGGAACTGTGAACGTGTTTGACCCTGATATGAAGGATCATCAACAAGACCACCAACTTCTTCTCGTGTTGAACAGACCCATCTAGGAAGCGATGGAAATGGTTTTTGGTTTAGGTTCAAAGTACTCATCTAGAGGAAAGTGAGCAGGTAGAGGTGTATTTTCATCCTCATTATCATCATCTGAAGAAGAAACTAGAATAGGAACAAAAGACGACACAAACACCGAAGATGGCTCACAGGCCAAAGAAGGCACAATCGCCAAATTAGGCTCGCAGGCCAAGAGATTTTCATCAAATTTAACATCTCTTCTAATAATAATTTCATTACAATGTGGTTGAAGAAGTCTAGAACCTTTGACATCTTTAGAATAATCAACAAATATACACTTCTCAATTTTAGGCTGTAATGTTTTCATTTTCTCATTAGGAATGTGAGCCCATGCTATGCTGCCAAATACATGGAAGTGACTTACATCTGGTTTAATTTTAGTCCAAGCTTCTTTCGGTGTTATATTTTTAAGAGCCTTTGTGGGAGTGCAATTTACTATGTAATTTTCATAGTTGATTGCTTCCACCCAATACTTTAGACTTAATCCCTTAGATTGGATTATACAATTAGCCATTTTTTTTAGTGTGCAGTTCTTTCTCTTAGCAACACCATTTTGTTGTGGTGTATATGGAATGGTGTGTTTCATTTGGATGCCATGTGTAGTGCATTAACTTGTAAAATGATTGTTCACATACTCACCTCCATTATCTGTTCTTAACCTTTGAATTTGATGTCCAAATTGCTTTTCTACAAGGTCCTTGTAGGACAAAAACTTGCCAAAAACTTCAATCTTAAATTTTAAGAAGTAAACCCAAGTACGTTTGGAAAAGTCATCAATGAAAGTTAAGAAATACTTTCACCCAAAAAAAGAAGGAGTAGAAAGTGGACCACACAAATCACTGTGAACAAGATGCAAAGGGCCTGAGGCATGCCAAGATGCACATTTGTCAAAATTGTCCCGATGATGTTCGTCGAGAACACAACTGGAAAAAACACCATCTCTGCATGAAATAGGAGGAAGACTAGTCACCATATGTTGATTACATAGTTTCTGCAATGAACGATAGTTTAGATGACCAAACCGCTCATGCCAAAGTTTGCTCAAGTCATTGCTATGAGCAACAAAAACTGATGAAAAATATGATGACCCAAAGGTGTCAAACTTGTACAACCTGGTAATATCATCAACAATTCTAGTTGCAAGAACATGCTTAGGATCTTTTAGATCCTTGATTACAACTTGGTGAGGTGAAAACTCTATGGTTTTACCTTCACATGAATGAGTGATTTGATATACTAATAGAAGGTTACAAGAAAGACTTGGAATGCATAGTACATCATTGAAATGACCATTATCTACTTGAACTGTTCCATATCCTACAACACTAAGAGATCTATCATCACCAACAAATATTTTCTTGGTGTTACATTCATTTAGAGCAGAAAATATGTCTTTATCCTTGGCCATATGATACGATGCTCCAGAATCAATAAGCCACTCATCAAAAGAAGAAGTAGAAGTTGTATTGAAGGAGAAACCAGAAGTAGAAAGTGCATTTCCAAAAGAAGAAGAAGTAGAATCAATACTGATGTTGTGATTCTTCATCATTGCTTCTAAAGCTGCCATCTTATTGAAACATTTGGACTCATCATGACCATCTTTATCAAAAAAGTTGCAATGTCTGTCAGTCTTCTTATTTTTATATTTTGCTCCTTTGTCACCATTAGGAGCTGAAGCTGTCTGAGTGGGTTTGGGACCCTTATGTTTCTTGTTGTTGTAACGAGGATGTTGCTTCTTGGGATACTTGGGTTTATCTTTCTGTTGGGAAACTAAGGCTTTCTTGGAGGTACCTGCAGTGCTGATCACTCCAAGTTGTACAAGTTTATCTTCCTCTCTAATCAAAGCAACACAAAGGACTCAAGAGTGGGTTTTTGATAATCTTTCCCTAGAGCCTCTCTCATGGCATAAAAGGTAGATACAAACACATAATATGCACTACCTAGCTTAGAAATAATAATATATATGGAACGTTCTTCCTCCATTTTTATCTCACATTCTTCACATAAAATTATGAGTGTTTTAAACTTAGATAGATAGTCTCCAAGGCAAGAAAAATCATTTGGACTTAAGGTTAGTACTTGATTTTTTAACTGTTGTGCTCGAATAATATTGAGTTTACCAAACACAGATTCAATCTTTTCCCAAGCTTCATCGGGGTCATCAATTTCTTTAAGGTGGAACCTTAAATCAGGAGAGATGGACATTCTGATTAGTCCATGTGCTTCGTTACTCCTATTAGCCCATTTTAATTTCTTATCATCATCAATGGGTGCTTTTTCCTTTCCTAAGGTAATCCGATACAAGCCTTTACTTCTTAATAAATCCTCCATATGGGATTTCCATTGGAAGTAGTTGGTGCTGGTAAGCAAGAGATTACTTGTAGAAGCCATATTGAATATGCAAATAGTATGGATTTAAAAACTGAAACTGATGATTTGGATGGAAATATCTCGAAAAGTTAGGCGGTTTAAAAAAAAAACCAGCACTGAAAACAGACTTCAGATGTGAGAGTTATGCCCTTTTAAAAAAATGCATAAACGGTAACCAAAGGACCACATGGTAGTGTAAGTTGCTTTATGAAGTGACCCATTTTTATAAAGAGAAGTGGGGATCAATTTTACAATGAAGTTACTTTATAAAAGAAAAGATGCATGCAAAATAAATAACTCTAAAATAAAATATTAAAGCTACTTATAATGATTCACTTTTATACTTGAAGTGAAATACACTTTACAATTTTAGCATGAACTTTTTCAAAAAAAGTAACAAAAGAGAGTCTTGAACTCAAGACCTCTTATTTAATAAGGTAAATTTTAACCAAATGGTCTAGCAAAACATATTGTAATGTTTAGAAAGAAGATTGTTGTTTTTGTTGTTGAAGACGACCTTGAAGAGCGTGCAAAAAAAAACTCTTTTCACACAAGAAAAAAATTTTGCTTCTCGATGACGACAAGGGTTAGATCTCGGTTAGCTTACCTGGAAGATGCACCTTTTCCTATTTGTTTATGATTTTCTGAGATCGCACAGGGCACAAGGCAAAGAGAATACATAGATCTAAAGAGTAGCAACCCGGAAATAAACAATATAAAACCGAAATAAAACCAAAATAATACTCTGCAAAAATTAAAAAAATGTGTATGCATGCTTTATACCTCCGTATCTGACTGAAATGGTTGTATCATGGGCAAACAGAAACTTTTTCGAGTGAAACGAAAAGTGTTCCTAAATGAAACGAGCGCTACAAACACAATGGAACAATCCTCTCAGCCCAAAAATGTATGTAAATGGAAAAAATGGAGATGAGGTGACTCGGCTTCATGATCTCGATCTACAACAGGAGCGGGTCTTCAAACATCCATTGATACCATGTTTGACAACAAAAGTATTCCAACAGAGGACGAACACCTTCAGTAACCACTCACATAACCAGATCAAAGATCAACACACCTATGTTTTCACGTGGTAAAACCCCTACGGGGAAACATCCACGACCCCAACCAACACAACCACTTGGAGCAGTTTATTAATGCAAAAGAAAAAGATTACATAGATATTTTACAAGAGAGTTTCTCACAATCNACAATGAAGTTACTTTATAAAAGAAAAGATGCATGCAAAATAAATAACTCTAAAATAAAATATTAAAGCTACTTATAATGATTCACTTTTATACTTGAAGTGAAATACACTTTACAATTTTAGCATGAACTTTTTCAAAAAAAGTAACAAAAGAGAGTCTTGAACTCAAGACCTCTTATTTAATAAGGTAAATTTTAACCAAATGGTCTAGCAAAACATATTGTAATGTTTAGAAAGAAGATTGTTGTTTTTGTTGTTGAAGACGACCTTGAAGAGCGTGCAAAAAAAAACTCTTTTCACACAAGAAAAAAATTTTGCTTCTCGATGACGACAAGGGTTAGATCTCGGTTAGCTTACCTGGAAGATGCACCTTTTCCTATTTGTTTATGATTTTCTGAGATCGCACAGGGCACAAGGCAAAGAGAATACATAGATCTAAAGAGTAGCAACCCGGAAATAAACAATATAAAACCGAAATAAAACCAAAATAATACTCTGCAAAAATTAAAAAAATGTGTATGCATGCTTTATACCTCCGTATCTGACTGAAATGGTTGTATCATGGGCAAACAGAAACTTTTTCGAGTGAAACGAAAAGTGTTCCTAAATGAAACGAGCGCTACAAACACAATGGAACAATCCTCTCAGCCCAAAAATGTATGTAAATGGAAAAAATGGAGATGAGGTGACTCGGCTTCATGATCTCGATCTACAACAGGAGCGGGTCTTCAAACATCCATTGATACCATGTTTGACAACAAAAGTATTCCAACAGAGGACGAACACCTTCAGTAACCACTCACATAACCAGATCAAAGATCAACACACCTATGTTTTCACGTGGTAAAACCCCTACGGGGAAACATCCACGACCCCAACCAACACAACCACTTGGAGCAGTTTATTAATGCAAAAGAAAAAGATTACATAGATATTTTACAAGAGAGTTTCTCACAATCGATTATCGGAAAATGATCCTCCATGATCTTTAAATAGAGATCATTGACCAATCGGGTGTTAAGACATAGATCAATGGTTGTTAAGATCGAGGAGAATATGAACCGTTGGATCACTCTATGTCGGGAACATATTGTGACCATCAGATTTCCTAACTACAAATGCATACAAAATAAACACGCTAAGAAACACACTTTCACCTAACGACACATTGGACCAAGTAGATCTTAACTAAATCCTAAGTGTCTAAATATCCTAACAATATTTGTGTTTTCATTTCGTTCCGCTCATAAATCTAGATCAGTGATATCAGAGCGATCTACTCCTTGTCATTTTTAGTGCATGTCCCTGACGAGGTCAGGGTATAGAGAGTTGGGTCTCGAGATTTTTTCTCTTGAGGAAAATGACTCTCACACGCCCAAGAAACCTTCCACGGAGGGAGAAAATAAAGATGAAGGGATATGAGATCCTTTCAAAATGTTTCTCAAGGAATACCTCGAGCGATAGAGGAATGAGATGGTGGACAAATTTGCACAAATCCTTCGATGACTACCGATAAGCGATGCATATACCTAAAGAGGAGGCTCCACCCCCTTTAAGGTACATATCAATTTTGATATTCCTATATTTTAAGGTCAAATAGATGCATATGCTATAGATAAATGGTTAAACCTTTTAGAAGGGTATTTTTCTATCCACAACTTTTGTGATAGAGAAAATATTACATTTGCGCTCCTCAAGGTCGTCCTCCATGTCAAAGATTGGTGGGAGACTTTCTGTGAGCAAAAGGAAACATAGGGATCTACATTATTTTTAGGTGCACCCACTTGGGGTTCCTTCAGGGATCTTATTAAGGAACAATACTACCCTTTTGGAATTTATGACAAATTATATACAAGATGGACCACAATGCGGTGGGAAAGGGACCAAATAGTGTCATAGTTCACCAATTTCTTCCATATCTTGCGCACCAAGCTAGGTATTAAATAACCTAAGCAACATCTGGTTCTCAAGTACTGCAATGATTTGCATAGACACATCTAGACATAAATGGAGTTTTTGGACATTTCATCCTTGTGCACGACCTATCGATATGCTATCAAAATCGAGCAGAAGGTTAAACAAAAGATACATAATTTTGGGTTTGCAAACTCCTCACAACTGAAGCAGAGAAAAGTTAGACCCAACCCACAAAACAAAGGGTAGAGAAAGGATGGGCAGCCGCAGGACAACCAGTCCAAACCACAAAAAAAAAAATGATATTGGGAAGACAAATAAAGACACTAGGAAATGGTGCAGGTTCCATAAGAGACCTTGGCATAACACCGCTGAATTTTGCTCAAAGAAATCATTGGTGGTTGAGGAAAAAGACTCTAAATCAGATGCAGGATTTGACTTTGAGTCGAAACCAGAAAAATGGAGACAGATCATTGATGCATAACCCAGTTCCACCATTGCTACAACCACCAACTTCCATCTCGATGAACCTGATGAACCCGAGGAAGGTGAGTTCCTCTTTCATTCACTGATGTGGGTGAAAGGTAATCCACTGCACTTCATCGTTGATAGCGGTAGCCAGAAGAACCTCATATCAGTAGAGGTCGTCAAGTGGTTGGCTTTGCCAACATCACCACACCTGTAGTCATACACCATCGGATGGCTCCGCCAAGGCAGTGATATTCGTGTCAGCCAACAGTGGCGCCTGGCCTACAACATCAAGCCCTTCAAAGATGAGGTATTTTGTGATGTCACCCCCCTTGAAGTTTGTGATGTTATTTTGGGCCAACCTTATTTATGAAAACATCATGTTGTATATGAGTCTAGGCCTCATAGTGTTATTATTACTTTGGACATGAACTTATATAGGATACTAGAGGTAGTCCCATCTACCGCCATTTCCTTGATCTCTGAAAAACAATGTAGGAAGTTCATCTCTTAGACTAGGAAGTTTGTCTTCTTTGTGATTCATGCTTAGAGTGAGCGAAAGGTTGCAACCACATCCATGGCCTTCATGAAAGGTCTCTACACGTAGTAGAAGTAAGTGGATAAGTTCATGGAAGAATACAAATACATATTCTCCTCACCAACTGGGGTACCTATGCACTATCAGGTCAAGAAATCAATTGATCTGACCCTCGGAGAACCGCTCTATCATTTCTCTCTGTCAGAAATGAGGAAATCAAGCACTAGATCCAAGAGCTACTTGAAAAGGGGCACATCCACCCAAGCTCATCTCCTTGACCAACTCAAGGGGGACAAATACTTCAGTAAGATTTATTTGAAGTCTGGCTACCACCAGATCGAAATAGAGAAAACCGATGTATGGAAGACTACCTTCATGTTCAAAGAAGGTCTTTTGTAATGGTTGTTCATGCCATTTGGATTGACAAATACCACAACAACTTTCATGAGGATGATGGACGATATCTTGCGACCTTTAACCAATTATTTTGTGGTAATGTATTTGGATGACATCCTCATATTCAACAAGAATTGGGTAGAACAATTGCAACACATTCAACAGGTTCTGCACACTCCGCGACAACACAAGCTATATGAAAATTTGGAAAAATGTTACTTTTACATGAACAAGGTCTAGTACCTAGGATAAATTGTTGATGAGCATGGGGTTCATGTTGATCTAGCCAAAATCCAGGTCATCCATGACTGGCCATCCCAGACCACGCTCACTAAGCTTGGGATCTTCTTAGGCCATGCTAATTTATATCACACGTTCATTTTGGGATTCTCCCACATTGCATGGGCTCTTAGCCAAGTTACAAGGAGCGGTGGCAAGGAAAAAATTGTGTGGGGCCAGTTGTAACATAAAGCGTTTGATGATTTGAAGCAGCGCTTGTGATCAACCCTAGTGCTCTCATTACCTGACCTTCCACAACCATTTGAGATTGAGACAGATGCTTCAGATGATGCTATGTGAGTAGTTCTCACTAAGCATGGAAATCATGTGGCCTATCATAGTGAGGAACTATCAAATATTGTCCGTAATTACCCACTTACGATAAAGAAATGTACTCCATTTTACAATCCTGTCGCTAGTGGAGGCATTATATTCTCAGGAAGGAGACAAACATCCACACTGATCATAAGCCTCTGCAGTTCATGTAGAAACAAGGAAAATTACAGAATGACCTCCATAAGAAGCGGTCCACATAATTGCAGTAGTTCGATATCAACATCAAGTATAAGATAAGGAGCACAAAATGCATCACTGACTGCCTTAGCCAACCTCCAGTCGCCTCACTAACCAAGGTGCTACACTCCTGCGAACATGAGACCTCTGGATGTCCCCAAATTTATGAGTGAGATCTTGACTTCACCATTACCTACCAGATGCTAGGCACAAACATAGTTTTCACTGATTTTCATCTGCAGGACGGTTTATTGTGCCATCTGGGCCATCTCTACATTCCATCAAGCGAGAAAGAAAAGCTGATTTGGGAAGCTCACTACAGTTGGGTGGTAGGACACTTCGACGTAGAGAAGACAATGGTAGTATTGCAACAACATTTCTCTTGGACGAAACTCCGACATGATGTGAGCAAGTATATCAGGTCTTGCATGGCTTGTGCCATTGCCAAAATGACCATGGAGAAATGAGGCATGGACACCCCTATGCATACTCCTGGCATGCCCTGGGAATCCATCTCGATGGACTACATGTCGGGCCTTCCTTCAACCAAGTAGAGAAATGACTATGTTTTTTTGGTTGTTGATTGATTTTCCAATATGGTGATTATTGTTTCCTGCAAGAAGAGAATTACAACACAGGCCACTTCCAAGCTCTTTTTGGAACGAGTGTGGGTACATTTTGGGATACAAAAAATCATCATCTCTGATCAGGACAACTGGTTCCTCAACACATTCTGGTTGAGCCTCTAGTCACAGCTGGACACCGAGCTTACCAAATACACGACCTTCCACTCCCAAAGGGATGTCCAAACCGAGGTCGTCAAAAGGATGATCATGCATATTTTGCGCATGTACAATTACAAGAATCCGCGCACATGGGATGATATTCTTCCTTATGTTCAACACAGTTAAAAAAAATCCATACATAGCTCAACCAACCACAACCCCTTTCAGGTGGGGTTGGGATTTCAACCATTGGGTCCCATGGATGTTGCACTACCCCTTGCACCCACATAGGCAGAATTGTCCCATGCACAAATTGAATCCGACAAAGCCACTTCATTCATTGAACGAATCTATCACATCCATCAACATGTTCATGATATTTTGCAGAAGTCCAATGCCAAGTAAAAGCAACGCCATGATCAAAACTGGGTACCACACAAGTTTCAGGTGGGAGATAAAGTGTGGTTTCAATTGCATAAATAACACCTTACAAGACCCCATTGAAATATCTTTCCACTCCACTATGGAACTTATACCATCACCAAGGCTTTGGGTAACAATTATTTTGAGCTCAACATTCCCCCCTTCCTTGGCTTGCACCCAATGTTTAATGTGGACCTCCTTCGACCATAATTTCCACCATTATTGGACACCTTAGAGGTAGCAAAACAATTGACACCGATAGATCTCAATAATCCATTGATCATAATGTGGACACACAGGTCAAGGGCACTCATCAACAACAATTTCATCTTTATCGTGTTGTCAAAGCAGGGTAGCTCCTACACCAAGGCAAGTGGCTCACCTGGGTCCAAATTAAACAAAAATTTCCTCATCTGATGGGGGAACTCAAGGAAATGGAGACCATTGCTTCGTAAGGGGGTAGGATTGATCCAGGTGGATATCGGTGGCCACACACCTATTCCAACTGTCTCACATACATATTTCATCTTGGCAGATTCAATTTTCATCTTGGCAGTTTTTTTCTAGCTTTTTGGTTCCTAAACTTCCGAGGCCGTTTTGAGGCCCTAAACAATGTTTTTTGGGCCCACCAAAGTCACATGATAATTGAGGTAAGAGTGTGATGGAATAATGTGTATTACTCGGATAGAACTTTCCAACGGGTTGTCGTGCGCCTAAAATGAAGATTGTATGAAAAAGTTATGACCCGGGGAAGTTGATGTACCAACTTACCCCAATGAGGCCCACATGAATTTTGGCGCTTCATCTCCTAGGATTAGTTTTTTGGATGTCTAGGGTTTTGGCATTCATGTTTGATGTAAAAATTCCTTTGAATCCTCATTGTACTCATCTTGTTGTGAATGAGCATAGCCGTCACATCTCTTCTCAGAGATAAGCTACCACCATTCTAGCAATCTTGTTTCAGTCTGCATTTTATAGTTTCAACATATTTCTTACTTAATATAAGTCAAGTTTTGTTGTATCTATGTTATTATTCACTATGTCTCTGTGTTAATAATATCAATCTATGTTTTCATTTCATTCCAGTTGTTAGCGCTAGAAGTCGCCAACTCAAGACTACTATTGAGTCAAGCCTATCACATCTTGTTTCAAATGCTCAATAAGTTTGTGAAGGTGGAAAGATCACACATTTGGTTTCAATGAGGCTTATGATTTGAGCTATTTAAACCACTTTCCTATGTGCAAAAAACCAGGTAAATAAAACCTTTGATCAGTGAAATAAGACAAGTGATATGGTATGGAAGAATTGTGAAACAAAAATAGATAAATTCACCAAAGAGCAACCTGTTCTTTAATGCCTTTACTCAGTAGAAGAATGAATCATTACTCAGAAACCCTTTCCAAATAATATTCAAAGGGATTAAACATTTATGTGGCAAAGATTGCAATATATCATATAAAGAAATCTTCTCAACATAGATTTGTAGTCATGTATCATACAACATACAAATATGTTCAATATGAAGTAAAAGAGATGATAAACAAAGAATAGAAACGCACACTAACCATTGGCTTCATAAGCAACTGATATCTTTCTATAAGAAAATATAAGCAAAAATTAGCTCTTGAAAGTTTTACAATGAAAGAAAAAATAGGGATCTCCCCCCTCTCTCACTCTTTTCATTCCTCTATTTTAGAAATATATTACATTCTTCTCAAGATCCAAAAACCTCTATCCCAAATTCGAAATGATGAGGTGGCTAGACAATTTTTAGGAAAAATAAACTGTTGAAATTCTAGAAAAATGATGCTTAGAGATCCACATGTTTCTACCAAACCATGAAACCTATGTAAAATCCGAGAGAGTTTTTTGTAGATGAGTCCGTTATTGAGAAAAACCTCATTCACTTTTTAAAATAACCTTCTAGCTGTCGGGATCTGTTCCCAAAGATAATGACTAAAACAGGAAAATTCCCGAATTTCTGAATCTGAAACATGAGTTGTAAATATTCATTCAAATATCCCAAACCATGCCACCTATGTAAAATACGAGAGAGGTTTTTTTATATGAGTTCATTATTGAGAAAAAAATATTTCACTTTTCAAAAATAACCTTCCATATGCCCGAGATATGTTCCCAAAGATAATGACTAAAACAAGAAAATTCCTGAATTTATGAATCTGAAAAATGAGTTGTAAAGATTCATTCGAATCTCCCAAACCATGACACATGTGTAAAAATTGAAAGAGGTTTTTGTAGATGATATTATTATTGAGAAAATCCTCTTTCATTTTACTGATTTTGATCACCATCTGCTCGAAATCCATGCCAAAAGTTGATGACTAAAACAAAAAATTGCAAAATTTCTGGTAACTTCTTGCTAAAAATTAGGTCAACGTGATGATGTGTTCCAAAAATATCCTCCATCAATAATTCGACCTTCCTTATTAGGTACCAAGGTGTTTTAAATATATACGAGTCAAAATTTAAAGGATGTGGTATCCCTAAAAAATAGGAGTGTTGGATAGTGACAACAAACCCTAATTTCTAGGCAACAAATTCACACTATAATAGGTCTTTGACTAATCAAGATCCACTTGGAAAATGAGTTTTCCTTCCCTCTGAACTCAAGTGATTGATCTCCAAGTCACCTCAACAATTAAATAGGTTGAATAGGTGGCTGGTCTCATAATCATCCTCCAAAACTGTGTCATTTTCCTAAAAACAAGTTGCGCTACATGAACTTCCTGTAGCGCCAACACACTTTTTCTACATAGGAAAATTACAAGAATTTCCTGTAGCGCCCTTTTCAAAATCTTATTTTTAGACTTTAAAATCCCTCATATGACCTTAATATGGACAAAAAGATGCTAAGAAGACCTTTTTATCTTTATATAAGAAAAATATGAATTTTTAATACCAAAATTTGATCATGAAAATATTAGTGCTAACATTGGCTCCACGGGGGATTGCATGCTCCCTGCGAGCTACCAAGAACAAGCAGACATGTTCCTTCATACATTGGGATATGGAGTCACTCATCTCAATCCAAACCTCTGCAACTTATTCTGAAACCAACACATACTGATCTAAACCAAATATAAACTGAATGTTGTACTCAAACTAAAAATCAAATACTTTCATTGAAAGCTTATTTATGCACACTTATACTCCGATCAACTAAAATGCTACTTTATCAAGTGTAATCAACTTTCCAATGAAGCCATAAAATCATATGAATCATGAAATGTAATCCTTGTTTGCAACTAAGTAAGAGGACATGAAGAAAGTATGCCATGAGCAACAAAAAATCCACAAAAAACATGTACTCATAGTTGCAAATAGATGAGATGCCAAAACTTGTAGCATTTGGGATCTATGGAAATGAAAAATCCATCCAATATTCTATTGGATCCTGAAGACCATGACATGATTTTAGCTGGTTAAGAGGATAATTATTCTCCTACGTAAAGGATGTTTCATTACTAAAATTATGCTCATATGCTCCTTGAAATATTTCATGAAAATCATTAGCTTGATTATAATAGCCAAGGGCATGAGTATGCTCAATAAAATCTTCATCCTCAATGACAGGTAAGAAAGAGAAAAATGTGTATTCTTGAATCTGATCTGAATTAACAACCTGACCATAATTTTTCATTTCATGTTCAATATTACAAGCATGATATTCCCGATGAAGACTTGATTTAAACACTTCACAAGAATTTTCAAATAAAAACTCACATGAATACATTGTTTTGTAATTAGAGTAAAATGCAACATGAAAATCACTCAATGAAGCAATACTAGCAGCAGGGAGGGATTTACACCACTCACGAGCTTTCTCTTCCAAGGAGTTCCTGAACATTTTGATAAGAACATCTTCATGATAAATACTCAGCCTATGTATGGACTCATGAAAATCAAATAGGTGCTCAGCATGATGGTCATATTCATTTCCCTTAAACCTCGGAAGGCAGTGTTCCCATGCTTCTCTATCAGGTACAAGATTTGGAAATCCAGGTACATGAGAAAAATCACAGAATGCATACCTTGGAGCTAGTATAGATTCCATGGATTTTGAATTTGTGGATTAGTGGAATCAATTGTGGACTCGTCCTTCATGGAGTATCCAGGTGAAATATGCAGTCATAACCATGTGTCTATTGTTTGTTCACCATCAAACAATAGATCTCTTTGTTTTCATTGTCCCAAGGAAGATTACTTCATTTTCGTCACCAACAATGACGCCAAAAGATGTTATCACTAGAATTCAACTCAAGACTTCTATTGAGTCAAGCCTAGCACATATTGTTTCAAAATGCTCAATAAGTTTATGAAGGTGGAAATATCACACATTTGGTTTCAATGAGGCTTATGATTTGAGCTATTTAAACCACTTTCCTATGTGCAAAAAAACCAGGTAAATAAAACCTCTGATCAATGAAATAAGATAAGTGATATGGTATGGAATAATTGTGGAACAAAACAAATAGAATTCACCAAAGAGAGGCATTTCTTTAGTTCCTTTACTTTCGATTAGAGAATGAATTGTGGAACAAAAACAAATAAATTCACCAAAGAGAAACTTGTTCTTTAATTCCTTTACTCAGTAGAAGAATGGATCATTACTCAGAAACCCTTTCCAAATAAGATTCAAAGGGCTTAAACATTTATGTGGCAAAGATTGCAATATATCTTATAAAGAAACCTTCTCAACAGAGATTTGTAGTCATGTATCATACAACAACAAAATATGTTCAAGATGAAGTAAAATATATGATAAACAAAGAATAAAAACACACACTAACCATTAGCTTCATAAGCAACTGATATATTTGCATAAGAAAATATAAGGAAAAATTAGCTCTTGAAAGTTTTAAAATGAAAGCCAAAATAGGGATCTCCCCCCTCTCTCACTCTTTTCATTGCTCTATTTTATAAATAGATTACATTCTTCTCAAGATCCAATAAAAATGGATCCAAAAACCTCCATCCCAAATTCAAAATGATGAGGTGGCTAGGCAATGTTTAGGAAAAATAAACTGTTGAAATTCTGGAAAAATGATGCTTAGAGATCCACCTGTTTCTCCCAAACCATGACACATGTGTAAAATATGAGATATTTTTTTTTATATGATTCCGTTATTGAGAAAAATCTCTTTCACATTTCAAAAATAACCTTCCAACTGCCTGAGATCTGTTCCCAAAGATAATGACTAAAATAGGAAAATTCTTGAATTTCTAAATCTGAAAATGAGTTTTAAAGATTCATTCAAATATCCCAAACCATGACACCTATGTACAATCCGAGAGAAGTTTTTTTATATGAGTCCATTATTGAGAAAAAACTCTTTCACTTTTCAAAAATAACCTTCCATATTCCCGATATATGTTCCCAAAGATAATGACTAAAACAAGAACAATCCTGAATTTTTGAATCTAAAAAATGAGTTCTAAAGATTCATTCAAATATCCCAAACCATGACACATGTGTAAAAATTGAAATAATTTTTTTTAGATGAGATTATTATTGAGAAAATCCTCTTTCAGTTTACTTATTTTGATCACCATCTACTCGAAATCCATGCCAAAAGTTGATGACTAAAACAGAAAAATTCCAAAATTTCTGGTATCTTCTTGCTAAAAATTAGGTCAACGTGATGATGTGTTCCCAAAATATCCTCCATAAAGAATTCGACCTTACTTATCAGGTAATAAGGTGTTTTAAATATATATGAGTCAAAATTTAAAGGATTTGGTATCCCTAAAAAATAGGAGTGCTGGATAGTGACAATAAACCCTAATTTCTAGGCAACAATTTTACACTAGAATAGGTCTTTGACTAATCAAGCTCCACTTGGAATATGAGTTGTCCTTTCATATGAACTCAAGTGATTGATATCCAACTCACCTCAGAAATTAAATAGGTTGAATAGGTGCCTAGTCTCATAATCATCCTCCAAAATCGTGTCATTTTCCTAAAAACAGGTTGCACTACAGGAACTCCCTGTAGCGCCAACACACTTTTTCTGCATAGGAAAATTGCAGGAATTTCCTGTAGTTCCATTTTCAAAATATTAGTTTTAGACTTTAAAACCCCTTATATGACTTGAAGATGGAAAAAACATGCTAATAAGACCTTATTATCTTTATATAAGAAAAATATGATTTTTTAAGACCAAAATTTGATCATGAAAATATTAGTGCTAACACCAATCATAAATTCGTATCAGTGGTATCATAGTGGTATGCTCCTTGTCATTTTTAGTGCATTTCCTCAACGAGGTTAGGGTATAGAGAGTTGGGTATCGAGTTTGTTTCTCTTGAGGACAACTTCTCTCGCATGCCCAAGCAACCTTCCATTGCGGGAGAAAAGAAGACGAAGGGACATGAGATCCTTTCAAAATGTTACTCAAGGAAGCCCTCGAGCGACAGAGGAACAAGATGATGGAAAAATTTTCACAAGTGAAAAGCGACACATCTACCTCAAGCGAAGGTGCAAGCCCCTTCAAGGCATAGATCAATTTGTATATTCCTATATTTTAATGTCAAATAGATGCGGATGTTGTAGATAAATGGTTAAACCTTCCAAAAGGGTATTTTTCTCTCCACAAAGTTCCTGATAGAGAAAAGATTTCATTTGCACTCCTCAAGGCCATCCCCTATGTCAAATATTGGTGGGATAATTTCTGTGAGCTAAAGGAAATAGAGGGATCTACATTATTTTTAGTTTCATCCACTTGGGGTTGCTTCAAGGATTCTATAAAGGAACAATAATACCATGTTGGAAGTTATGATGACTTATATACAAGATGGACCACATTATGGCAGGAACAGGACTAAACAGTGCCAAAGTTCACACATGTCTTCCATATATTGCACACCAAGTTGGGTATCAAATAATTTGAGCAACATATGGTGCTCAAGTACTGTGGTGGTCTGCATAGATACATCTATACATAAATGGAGTTTCTGGACATTGTTTCTTTGGGCGCAACCTATCAATATGCTGTCAAAATCGAGTAAAAGATTAAACATAAGACATGACAATTTGGGTCTACAAACTCCTCATAGCAGAAGCAGGGAAAAGGAAGCCCCAACCCGCAAAACAAAGGGAAAAACAAGGATGGGAATCCTCAGGACAATGAGTTACAACCACAAATGAAGAAGTACAATGGGAAGACAAAGAAAGACAGTGGGAAATGGTGTGAGTTCCATAAGGGCCCCTAGCATAACACCATTGAATGTCACTCAAATAATTCATTGGTAGCCGAGGTGAAAGCCTTTGAATTAGATGCAAGCTCTGAATTTGAGTCAGAGCCAGAAAAAGAGAGACAGGTCATTGATGCATAACCCAATGCCACCATTTCTACCACCACCAAGGTCCAGTCCGATGAACCCGATGAACCAAAGGAAGGCGAATGCCTCTTTCATTCAAATATGTGGGTGGAGGGTAATCTGCTGCACTTCATCATTGATAGCGGTAGCTGAAAGTACCTCATCTCAACATAGGTCGTCAAGTAGTTGGTTCTGCTGACATCACCACATCCGCAACCATACACCATCGGATGGCTTCGCATCTCCGTGTCAACCAACAATGTTGTTTGGCCTACGATATCAATCCCTTCAAAGATGAGGTATTCTATGATGTCACCACCCTTTAAGTTTGTGATGTTCTTTTGTGCCAACCTTATTTATTGAAACATCATGTTGTATATGAGTCTAGGCCTCATAGTGTTATTATTAATTTTTATAGGAAATTATACAGGATACCAAAGGTAGTCTCATCTACTGCTATTTCCTTGATCTCTACCAATAAATGCAGTAAGGTCATCTCTCAAACTGATAAGTTTGTCTTCTTTGTGATTCGTGCTTAGAGTGAGTGGAAGGTTGCAGCCACATCCATGGCCTACACAAATGGTCTCTCCACATAGCAGAAGCAAGTGGATAAGGTCATGTAATAATACAAATACATCTTCTCCTCACCCATTGGGGTACCTCTGCGCTATCAATTCAGGCACTCAATTGATATGACCCTTTGTTGGGTATGTGTTATATTCTTTGCATGTGTGTGTGTGTGGGTGCGTCAGATACGACGACTGTGTTTGACGATCCCTTCACCTGTTTTTAGCTATTTTGCTATTTTTTTTTTGGGCGGTTTTTGCTATTTTTAGCGGATTTTGCTATTTTTAGCTGATTTGTAAATTAATCCCGGATTAAGGGATTAGGGTTTTGGTATCTACGGAATACCTAAAAACATTGTATATATTGTATGGCGAATGG
>SNQJ01S0013066.1:32429-49062 GCA_010110895.2 Picea sitchensis | reverse complement strand
GATGTATGGAATATTTCCCTCAAGTCATCCAAAGAAGGTATTTTTGAATGGTTGGTCATGCCCTTTGGCTTGAAAAATTCCCCAACAACTTTCATGAGGATGATGGATAATATATTGCGACCTTTCACCAATTATTTTGTGGTAGTGTATTTGGATGACATCCTCATATTCAACAAGAATTGGGAGGAACACTTGCAACACATTCAACAAGTTTTGCACACTCTGTGGCAACACAAGCTATATGAAAATTTGGAAAAATGCTCCTTTGGCATGAACAAGGTCCAGTACCTAGGCTACATTTTTGATGATCATGTGGTGCATGTCGATCTAGACAAAATCTAGGTCATCCATGACTGGCCATCCCTGACCACACTCATTGAGCTTCAGAGCTTCTTAGACCTTGCCAATTTCTATTGCAGGTTCATGTTGGGATTCTCCCACATTGCATGGGCCCTTAGACAAGTGACTAGAGGAAATGGAAAGGAAAAAATAATGTGGGGCTAGTTGCAATAGAAAGAGTTCGATGATTTGAAGCAGCTCTTGTGCTCAGCCTCAGTTCTCTCATTACTCGACATGCAACAACCATTTGATATTGAGATAGATGCTTCAGACTATGTCGTGGGCACAGTTCTCAATCAACATAGTGAGACATTATAAAATACTATCTGTAAGTACCCCACTTATGACAAATAAATGTACTCCATTATACAATCCTTCCATTAGTGGAGGCATTACATTATCATGAAGGAGATAGTCATCCAAACTGATTATAAGCCTCTACAGTTCATGCAAACACAAGACAAATTGCAAAATGACCACAATCAGAAGTGGTCCACATAATTGCAACAGTTCCACCTCAACATCAAGTATAGGACATGGAGCACCAACCACACCACTGACTACCTCAGTTGACCACTAGTTGTCACACTAACCACGATGCTACACTGTTGCGGACATGAGACCTCTGGATGGCCCCAACTCTATGAGCCATTTCCTAACTTTGCCACTACTTACTAAATGATAGGCACAAACACAACTGTCACTGATTTTCATCTGCAGGACAGGTTGTTGTGACATTTGGACCATCTCTGTGTTCCATCAAGTGAGTGAGCAAAGCTGATTTTGGAAGCTCACTATAGTTGGGTGGCAAGACACTTTGGCATAGATAAGACATTAGTAGTGCTGCAACAACATTTCTATTGCATGAAACTTTGACATGATGTCAGCAAGTATATCAGGTTCTGCACGGCCTGCGCCATTGCCAAACCATACATTAAGAAACAAGTCATGTACACCCCTCTTCCTACTCCTGACAGGACCTAGGAACCCATCTCGATGGACTATATGTCGGGCCTTCCTTCAACCAAGCAGGGAAATGACTGTGTTTTCATGGTTGTTTATAGATTTTCCAAGATGGCGATTATGGTCACCTATAAGAAGAGCATTACAACAGAGGCCACTGCCAAGCTCTTCTTCGAACGAGTGTGGGTACATTTTGGAATACCACAAACCATCATCTCCTATCAGGACAACGAGTTGCTTAGAACATTCTAGTTGAGCCTCTGGTCATGGTTGGACACGAGGCTCACCAAATCCATGACCTTCCACCCTCAAACAGATGGCCAAACCAAGGTCGTCAATAGGATGACCGTGTATATTTTGTGCATGTACAATTCCAAGCATTCACGCACATGGGATGTGAGTCTTCCCTATGTTTAGCATAGTTACAACATAGCCATACATAGTCAACCGACCAAAACTCCTTTTAGTTGGGGTTGGGATTTCAACCATTGGGTCCCATGGATGTTGCACTACCCCTTGTGTCACACGAGAAGAATCGTCCCATGCGCAAATATAGGTTGACAAAGCCACCGGGCTCATTGAAATAATCCAACACATCTGCCAACAGTTTCATGATATTTTGTAGAAGTCCAATTCCAAGTACAAGCAATGCCATGATCAAAACCAATGCCATGATCAACACCGGGTGCCACACAAGTTTCAGATGGGAGATAATGTTTGGTTGCACTTGCAGAAAGAATTCTTTACAAGAAACCATCATAAGCTTCTTCCACTCCGATATGGATCTTATACCATCACCAAGGTTGTGGGTGACAATGATTTTGAGCTCAACATTCCCTGGGACTTCCTTGGCTTGCGCCTAATGTTTAATGTGGACCTCCTTTGACCATACTTTCCACCATTATTGGACACCTCAGAGGTAGCAGAAGAATTGAAACCAACATATCTTAACCCTGACTGCATGGAATAGGACTCCACTAATCATATCATGGAAACATAGTTCAAGGGAAATCACCAAAAATAGTTTCATCTTTATCGTGTTTTCAAAGAAGGAATCTCTTGCACGAAGGAAAGTGGCTCACTCGGGGCCAAATTCAATAGAAATTTCCTCTTTTGATGGGGGGACTCAATGAAATGGAGACCATTGTTTCCTAAAAGGGGATGATTGAACCAGGTGGATATTGGTGGCCACTGACCTATTCCAACTCGCTCACATACATATTTCATCTTGGCAGTTTTAGTTTTCATCTTGGCTGTTTTTTCTATCTTTTTGGGTCATAAACTTTCGAGGTCATTTTGAGGCCCTAAACAACGTTTTTTGGGCCCTCCATGGTCACACTATAATTAAAGTTAAAGTGTGATGGAATAATGTGTATTCCTTGAATATACCTTTCCAACTAGCTATCGTGCGACTAAAACAAATATCGTATGAAAATGTTACGACCTCGAGAATTTGATGTACCAACTTACCCCAACGAGGCCCACATGACTTTTGGCGCTTCATACCCTAGGGTTAGGTTTTTGTATGTCTAGGGTTTTGGCATTCATGTTTGATGTAAAAAGGCCTTTGGAGCCTTATTTTACTCATCTTATTTTGAGTGAGCATAGTCGTTGCATCTATTCTCAGAGATAAGCTGCCACCATTCTAGCAAGCTTGTTTCAGTCTGCATTTTACAGTTTCAACATATTTCTTACTTAATAGAATTCAAGTTTTATTGTATCTCTGTTATTATTCATTGTTTCTCTGTGTTAATATTATATATATGTGTTTTCATTTCGTTTGTCTCATAAATATGGATCACCATCAGACTATTAAACGTTGGTTTGATAACAAGTCTACTAGCAAGAAGGAATTTCAAGTTGGTGACCTGGTCCTCAAGTGGGACAAGTCACATGAAGACAAAGGAAAACATTCAAAGTTTTAACAATTGTGGCTAGGTCCTTTTGTGATCAAAGAGAAAATTGGCCTAGGTAATTATCACTTGCAAAATCTCAAAGGGGATGTATACCTCCTCCCTATCAATGGACAAATCCTGAAACATTACATCAACTATCCCTTGAAGCAACTTCCCCTTGTACACGAATAAATAATTTTCTTTTCATTTTGATTTTTTGCTCAATGCTACTTTACCTTTTGTGTCTTTCTTTCTTTGTTTTATGCTTTGTGATTTTTTTTTCCTTTTGATTTCAGGTTGTTTTTATTTTCTCTGTTGAAAATTATCACCCTAGACTCCTAAGTAGTTTGATGTCTTGAATATGAATAATTTTGAAGTGTGACACTTTGGTACCAAAAGCATTTAAACCTGTAGTTAGGATTCTAGACACAACTTCATTCTTATCTGTGTATAATTGGTGTGTATTACTTCAATTCATACCTAGTAGTGGAACATAGTTTATAAGCATACTAGAATTGTACTCTTAAAATGTAGCAACAAAAGGAGCCAAGCGTCATCTCTAAGGACAAATTTTGTGTTTGTCTGGAATTAAAAGGGAACTATTTTAGAAAGGAATTTTTAGAACTTAGGACATATTACTCAGGGATTTCACTTATCTATAATCAATTTGGCATATATTACTTTAACATGTGTCATATCGCATGCCTTTAAAATAAAATTGGAATCCCCCCACCCACCTCTCTTTGAATATAAGAGAATCAAATTATAAAAGGTAAATTCTTGGGGAAAGGAATACCAGATCATGTGGGACATGTAAGTATCTTTGTAACGACTACAGACACTTGTTGGAACTAGAGCAGGGCTTATGACCCTAGGGTGACTTCGTCAGGGCTATGGATGCTTGCTAGCAGTGGCGCAACACTAGATACATTCACAATCAACTTGTATTCTCAACATTCCTGACGTATCATTTCCTTGTTGTAATTCTCATGCCTTCCTGAAGCTAATCAGGTTGATAATGTTGCATTATAGTAATTCATGTATTTTGGGAATGGTCCTAACCTCTCCCTTGCATCATACAAATTTGTCTCATCAAAATTTGCATTTAGAAAAAACGTTATGGGACCTACTCTTTCTCTCTTGGGTCATGCACCACTTGTGCCTCCATTCTTATAATTTTTATGTTTAGTTACCTCTCTATAGATATTCAAGGATTCACCCAGTGTGTGGCCATTTATTGTGCCAGACATCAACACATTCCCTTTTTCTTGGATCCATAGTTGGAAAGCCATTTCTTTTCCAAGAAAATGGGACCCCTCCTTTTCTCTATGGGAACTTCTTGACTTGAAGAGTCACCTCAACTTTTGGTCTTTGATTTGTCTCATTCCTCTAATTGGGTTGATTAATGTTTCAAGCTTGATTTGGTCCAATTCTTTGTTTTACATTTCAAAAAATCTTTGAGAATTATTATGTGGGTTGTCGGATAAATTCCTTTTAACTCCTCTGGTACACACCAGAAGAGTTCCTTTAAAACCCTCCAATACATCAGAGAGTATTCTCTGAATTCTTCCTATATGCTCATTTTATAAACCAACGGAGTTAATACTAACTCCTCTGATTCACTTGGAGGATTTCTTACAAACTCCACCAGTCTAAATAGAGGATTTTCCCAAAAATACTCTGATGTATTGAGTTTTTATCGATGAACTTTGTTTAAATTCCTCCAAAATAGAGTTAAGAAAACTTTCATACTTCCAGTTATGTGCTTCAGTGCATATTTGAGGCCTTCCCAAAAACCTCTCCAATGCACTTGATCAAATACATGTCGAGTTAACATTAACACCTCTGGTGTATACCAAAGTACTTTCCACGAGTGTCTCCAATATGACCAGAGCACTTCTCAACTCCACCTTCGGTAAAGCATACTTTTAACATTGGTAGGGTTCCTCCCAAACCCTTTGGTGACTTTGAATTGCATGCCCAAAGTTATATAAGGGTGCTTCCCCCTCCACCATTTTACCATTATTCGTTCTATTGTTGAGAAGGGAAAAGAGTGTCAAGTGATTAAATCGATGAGCTAACATACTTATGAGAGGATTCATTATCCAGTTCACTCGACTATCCACGTTTCGCTTTCGCCACATAAGCCCTAGCTAGCATGCACTTCATACTTTTATATTCTGTAAATATTAGGGTTAGTGATTGTATATAGGGGTAAATTCCATCATGGATCTATCTATATGCCCTTCAAACCTCATCCCCCATTAACTATACTCTTAATTTATTATTTGGTGTCGCCATATTTTCAAACCTCAGTTGTGTAGGAACCCTAACCACTACCAGAATTATCTTTTTCTCCGCCCTTAGTTTCTTTGACCATGGAGTGTATCTACCCTTGGATTTTTTTCTCTTTGTGGATCTGCATATAATAAATCTTTTCACATTGTCCCCTAGACTATTCATCGTCATATTCACCACAGGTAGAAGCGTCGATACTTCTATCTCTGAGACCCAACCCTAGATGCGTGAGAAGAAAATCCCTAATTTTACATTCGAATGAGGAATGGGTTTAATTTAGTATCTACAGTGATGAGCCTTTGACCCTAAGTATTATAACATCACTCTTGACCCCATAGTCGAATTGATCGCTATCTCTTGTAACTCGACCAGTTCCCGTACCTGTACTTAGCCAAAATTCAAAATTTACGCAGTTGACAAGGTTTCTATAACATGCTTTGGTACTTACCTGACAAATTTAATATGATCGTCTCTGGTAGTATACCATAAGAATTAACATGAAATTTGTCGGTATAACTGACAACCTTGCCATAAACTCTCTTGGTGTATGCAGGATAGGTTTATATGAACTCCTTCGAACTTGACAATGGAGTTTCCATATTTCATTCCGGCCCATTCCAAAGTAGTTCACATTAAATTCTCTGGTATGAATCCTCACTCTTCATCACATTTAATGATATGACCTCTGGTGGTGTACCATAAGAGTTGACAAGAACTATTTTGAGATAACCAGAGGACTTGTTATGAATTCCTTCGACCTTATCGGTGGAGTTCCTACAAATTTATACGGTACAAACTGATGATATTTTCATTAACTTCTCCAATATGAAGTTTTACTCACCGACAACCTTTATAATAGCTTCTCCGATCTAAACCGATGAAGTTACTATCAACCCCTCCGATTCACCTGATTTCTCACCAAAAGAAAGACAAGCTCCCTCAAACCTTCATAATGTCTCTAATCATCCTATCATCCTTAGATGATGATCTCCCTCCTAGAATTAACACAAGTGATTCTTTAGGTATCTGACACAAGTTCACATGAAAATATTTGTCTTTATTGTTCATTCAAATGCTCATTTCTCATATTCTTATGAAAACTAATGTTCCAAGTTTTTCCCCATCCTTATTAATGATTTTATTCACTAATTATGGTTGTATGTTTCAGATTCAGAAATGTCTCCATGAAAGAAGATAAAAATCAAGGAACCTTCCACAGAGGCTTCTAGCAGTGAAATAAGGCAGCAATAAGAGCTTGATTCCCCATGAGAGGTGTATGATGGCACAAAAAGACTCCTAGAGAAAGGAGGAGACTCACTCAAGTGGGGTGAAATATTTCATATGTTCAAAAGATAAACATTTCCAATTAAAGATGACGACCAAGATGAACTAAAAATATTCAATAATATTGGAAGATCAGGGATACATAGGGTGGAAACTCATGTAGCAATTATCCCTTGCACAAATGCAATTGTGTGGATTCTCAAGCATGTTGACTTGGAAAATAGATACATAATCAACGCTAGGGGGGAACCCATAGTGTCATTCGAGGCAGTTGATCTAGAAAAATACTACCACTTAGAAAAGGTAACCCAAAAGTTGGATGAGGAAATACTCAATGGTTTCAAGCTCAAAGAAAAAGATATGTTCAAGATTTGGTACAAGCCAGAAAAATATTTCAAGAACAGGTCATCTGGAAAGTATCTAACCACTACACTAAGAACACCCTATCAATATATGGTGGTGATGTTGTGAAGACTATATGAGGAGATAGATGCTTCTACGTTTACTTTGTCCTTAATTCCCTTGATCCACTACTACGTAGATGAAGGGTCAACATTCAACCATGCTGAAATCCTATCGACCAATTTGGCAGAATATATCACAAATGTTAAGGATACCGAGCCTGGGACATTTCCAAATTTTCACATCTCGTCATATCTATGGGATATCATGTGCATCACACATCAATATCCTAATATGGGTTGGGCATGGAAACTAATAGACCCATCCATACACATTTATTGCAAGGTGCTATGGGAGAACAAGTACATGATGAAATACCACAAGATATGCGACCACTTCCTAGTGCCTTTGTATGAATTCATTTTCTACACGCCACCCCCATGCATGACAGATAAAACATTAGCAATAATCATAAATATTGGTGATTGGTACCTATGGAACATGGGAATTATATTAGGATATACAAAGCTACCAAATCTCCCCATATACTCCCAAGGTTTGTCCCCGAAAAATTGGTACTTCAATGGGTTCCATATCAGATGGTAATTCATGGAGTTGGGGAAACACTGTATCAAGACAAGAAATATATATGGTCCCCACTCCCACTTTGGATCGGGTCATACTCATTCTAAAATACCAAGTAGGGCCAAGATGGAGTGGATACGTTACTTCTATATTGCTTCAGAGAAGAAATATTTAGAAGGCATGATCCCAAGAAGGTTTTCAAATATTATTCAGAATGCATGATCCCAAGAAGGTAGTTATAGAGGTGGCAACAACAAAGCAAAGAATGGCGGATGACGTTGTAGCCAAGGTAGCTGAGGAGGATAAGTGGAAAATATATGAAGATGCTCTAAACAATGATGCCTCACCAATGGAGACTGACCTTCTAGATTCATCAACGAAAGTCCGTAGTAGTCACCCTCAATTCAATGGTATGGAATTGGGAATTCACACCCCATACAAATCTATCAACGTGTCGAACTTGAAAAAATTCGAGTATGTCAAAACCACTAGCCGCATAATGCAACAACAAGTCAGAATGGTCTCAGTCATCCATCATTACAAAAACTATAGTAACTGAAAATGTTAGTGATAATTCACTTTCTATAGCCTCCATTGGCATTGCCTTCACCACAGTGACAACACATAACCTTAAGAACTTGTACCGCCAGAATCAAGAGAAGGACGCTAGAATCAAGGAGTTAGAGGAAAAACTATGATAGGTGAGGATAGATGAGGGAAGCATGAAAGTGTTCAAGGAATGTGCAGAAAAAATTAGAAAAGAGCTAGAAGAATCCATTATAGATATGTACTCCCACCTACATATGTTCTAGCAGTCGACGACTATCATAATGGAACATCAAAACTACATACAAGCCAAGAAAACCTAGTTGGTTACCATCAGAGAGAGCTTAGATAATGTAGATAGGTGGATCTCCGAGAATCTTGACACTCCAAATGAGCTTCCTCACCCCTCAGAGATAGAAATAAATATAGATTACACATCTCTCGATCGATTTCAGCAGGCTGGAAAAAGAGGAGAAAAGGACACAACTAGCTCACTCGCTATTTGTACGCAACCTCATAAAGCGACGCAAGCTTTGAAACAAAAGTTTTTCCTTCATCCTATCAAAGAGATTAGAAAAACCGACACTATGGAATAGATTCTCGAGAAGATCCAATGCAAATTCTTGTTTGTTGTAAACTATTTTCGACAGATTGTCTAGTGTTTACCTGGGTTGTAAGAATATATTTTGATTACAAACTTTTCTTACAAAATTGATATCATTCTTGTAGCTTTGTTATTCTTTCTCATTTTTATGTCATGAGCATATGAGTTGCTAATGTATGCGATAATATGATTTAGACTATTCTTATTATATGTTCTTATGTGTGTGTTGTCTAACTTTGCTTCTTCATAATAACTATTTGAGTGAAATTATTTGCAGAGTTATTTTCATTTCAGTTACTCATTTGGTTATGATAGTTGGCTCCTAGCTAGGAAATGATAGAATAGATTTTTTTGTTGCAACTAGATAGTCTTCATCACAATCGCAAACCACCCAACCTTTCCCCTCATAACCATTCTCCTTTTTCTACTTACTTTAATAGGGGGGCGGATCGATGGGAAGGAAGAAGGGTCCAAAAACTTAATTTTAGTCATTCATTTTTGAAAAAATGGTTCCAGATAACCTAATTCTTCAAACAAAACAAAACAAGTAAGTTATAACCACTTTGCATTTAGATGATATCAAGTTTATAGTTTATTTTTTCCATGATAATTTGAAACAAAATTTAACTAAATTTTTTTAATCTTATAATATTTTTTATCATTCTATCAAGGTAAATATAAGTTATCAAGGTAAATATAAGTTAAATATTTTGTAGTTTAATTTTAACTTGAAATTAAGTTATATTATGTAGTTTAATTTCAACTTAATAACTAAGTTAAATATTTTGTAGTTTAATTTACAATGGTGGAAACATATCATTAATAAATAAATAAAATGGGCAAACTCTCTCATATGTTTCCATTATTATACATCATCTTAAAAAAAGCATTATCATACATAATCTTTAAAAAAATATAAAGCAATCAAAATGCATTACACAATGACCACTACTAGGTGGAAACATATCATCCATTAAAAAAAAGCATAATGCAATACCAACATTGTAGGATAGTGTGTTGTGATGGTATGTTTGATTTTGATCTATATCATAAATTGCCTTGAAATATGATTTTTTGAGAGCAGTGAATGCAGTTTGCAATTGTGAGTGTGTCATTCAATTTTTTCCTAATTGTGAACCTTGGAAACCATTAGAACCTGACAATGCTATTATAGTTGTGATGGCCCATTCAACTTTGAATGGACAATTGTAATGAAGAACATTTATTTTCTCCGTGTACAGAGAATCATGTGTATTTTAAATAAAACTATGATATCAAAGTCATTTCATAGCGCAAGATATGATACTTATGACAGTGTGAATAAGACAAGAAATAGAGATCACCAACATAAAACATAGCCTAATATAGAGAATTCAATGTCAATGACTATTCCTTGTCATTGGGGGATTTCATGTTATTATGTCCATTATGGTTCATAGAAGATGTTGGCACTTACATTTCAAATAACCTACCATTGTTCTCTATGACTAGGACTTCACACCCCAGACAATTTGTTGGTCATCGTTTTTACCAATAACTGTTGTGGATTCTTGAATATTGAGAGCAGAGTTATAATGTGAAAAATTCGTCAAATTCCTTCTGAACTAAATAAAGTGGAGCATGCATGTCATCTTTAACACCAAATTTGACTTGGATGTACTAGGGTAATGTGTAAGGAGACAAATCTAAACTATTTAGGTAGGTTCAACATCTGAGTTTTCTGGCGCCCTTCTACAACCTGTAGAATAAAAAATTATTGCAATTGGACATCTCGAAGAATTTACCAACCGACTCTAGGTAGAAGTTTGGTGGTGTTTGTGAATACAAATGTGTTTGATATCAAACCATAAAATTAGTGCCTCCTCAGTCATCGAAATTACTTTCACACCCTCTTTGACAATATTTTCTCACCCCCTTTCCATGGAGCGAAATGAAGAAATGATTCCCACAATTCCTTAAAAAAATGCCCACGGCTATGGAAGCTATATTCAACTCTATCCCAGGCCTGGTCACATTGGAGCAACAAACCTTGATATAGAAGGCACATGGGAAAATGATGGAAATCCAGGTGTTGATGAGAGAGCTTGTGACCAGCATGATGTAATTGATTTTTGTTGAAATCCTTCAACACCTAGGTATCTTGTTATCTAGTGATTTCCTTACTGCAACCAAGTTAGCAACCCAAAAAAATAAAATAAACACCTACAATATTCAACCCAAATACAAATAAAGGAAGAAAAATTGGAAACCAAATCATGCACAAGTAAACACCAATATTTTTTGGTAGATACCCTTAAAAAAAATCTGGAGGGAAAACCAGTACTAAGATAATTTTATTATGATAAAATTAGGGCTCATGTAACAAGGATAATGCCCCACTAAGAGAAATACAACTACAGTTAAACCTGGAAAAGTATGCTTTGTTGTATGACCTAGATCTCACACGTGTTTCTAGGTGTACACACCTTTCCTTAAGAAAACTCACATATATGCACCTATCTCCACTGAAAACCACGTACACAATCTCAAGGACTATACGACAAACTTCCTACGATGTGACCCTTTCTCACGGATTCGCTCTGCTGAAGCCCACTTGTGATTGTAGTTGTTCTATCTTATCCTTGACTTGATCTCTAGATGGAAGTCCTTATCCACCTATCTGAGATCTCCTTGAATCATAGTCCTTCGTGATCCAATCCTCTCAGTGTCAACCGTTTTTTCCTTCACCCTATCCTTTCTTTTATAATATTGAGTTATAAACTAAGCCTAATCTCCAAAGTGATTGATGGTTGAGATTACTTCTCACCTCACTTGAGATCAATGGATAAGATTAAATGCTAATTACTTTTAGCATTTCCTTAATAACTCAACTAATTAATAAAAGCACTTTACTTTGATAGTTCGTTTAATTAAAGTAAAGTCTCAAGATAGAAGGATTTGGATGACTTCCACATGTCTAGACACTTAGACCTACGCAAAAATGCATGTTTGATGCTACCAAACATCAATACTCTCTCTTAGAAAGGAAGGTATTATGCATCACTCCAAGTTTATCTCTGAAGAACACAAACTTCCGTTTAACTGAGGGTTTGGTTAGAATATTTGCAACCTGCTCATCTGTGGAAATATACTGAAGCTTCACTTCTCCCTTTTGGATCTTATCTCGAATGAGGTGGTATCTGATCTCAATATGCTTGGACCTATCATGGAATACTGGATTCTCCGAGAGTTTGATACAACTTTGATTATCGCAGTATATCACCGTAGGCTCCAAATCCTAATCAAATAAACATGTAAGAAATTTGCAAATCCAAATAGCTTCACAGCTAGCCATACTCATTTCCATATACTCTGCCTCTGTTGAACTGAGTTCTACATAAGTTTGCTTTCTGTTGAACCAAGTAATCACTACTGATCCAAATTTGAAGAAACACCACAAGGTTCTCTTTTTGTCTACTGCATTCCCTTCCCAATCTGAGTCTGTATATCCCTGCAACTCCACTCCATCTTCTCCAAGATACCTCAATCCATACTCCATTGTACCTCTTAAGTACCCGAGCACATGGTTCGTTTCTATCCAATGCACCTTCCTCGACTTCACCGTGAACCGACTCAAGGTGTTCACAATAAAACATATATTTGGCTTGGTGTTGACCAAATACATCAAGGAGCCTATCAACTTCCTGTATATCCTAGGATCCACCAACTCTGAATTTGAAGTGATAATATTATTTAGATTGGTATACATAGGTGTATCCATCGGTATACAATCCTCCATCCTGAATCTCTTCAAGATCTCAACTGCACACTTCCCTTGACCAAGGAATATCTCTCCTGATGCCTGGCATTCCTCTAACCCCAAGAAATATTGCATCAAGACAATGTCCTTCATATTGAACTTAGTAGATAAAGTTTCTTTGCACCCTGCAATAATATCCTCTATACCTGTGATAATTAAATCATCTATGTACATAACCAAGATGAGTGGATCTTCCCCAACAAGTATGAAGTACAAGTTAGGATTTGCCTCACTCTTGGTAAATCCCATACTCTACAAGTATCCTCCAATCCTGGAATACCATGCCCTAGGTTCCTGTCTGAGTCTGTACAAGGATTTCTTAAGCCTACAGACATGAGACTCCCCCCCATGTACCTCAAATCCCCAATGTTTCTCTATATATACTTCCTCCTCAATGATCCCATTGGAGAAAGTTGTTTTCACATCCATATCATGTATCCTCCACCTCATAAATGAAGCAATAGAAATAACATCTTGAATATAAGCATACCTGGTGACTGGAGAAAATGTCTCCTTGTAGTCCACTCCCTCTTTCTTGGAGAACCCTCTCACCATAAACCTCGACTTGAAATTCTTGATGTTACCATTTGCAACATGCTTGATCTTGTAGAGCCACCTAGAACTCACAATTGACTTCCCCTCCAGTCTTGGAACTATGTCCCAAACATCACTCCTCATAATAGAGGTGTACTCCTCTACATGGAATCCTTACATACCTGATGATATGTTTCTTCCTCAAAACTAGAAGACTCAACATCAATGATACTCATAAGTGCCATATAGTTCGAAAAATTCCTTGGAGGCCCCCACCCTCTAACCACACTCCTAGGAGCCTCACTAGCATCCCTCAATGTATGCAATAGCCACCATGGTCTCTTGACATGACCGGAAGGGAATAACTCCTCCTCCTCCACCTGATTATCTACTTCTTCCTCAAAACTGGAAGGGTCAACATCAATGATGTTACTCATAAGCACCATATATTTCATAAACTTCCTCAGAGGCCTATGCTCTCTAACCACACTGCTTCTGACCACACTCCTAGGAGCCTCACCAACATCCCTCGATCTATGAAATATTCACATAGGTCTCATGACAGGACTAGAAGGGACTAACTCCTCCTCCCCAACTGAAGTTTGGACTACTAATTGTTTCTCATCCTTCGGAGCCTGCTTCTCCTCGTCCTCGATCACTATTGATGACTCTCGAGAACTC
The DNA here is from genome assembly GCA_010110895.2 of Picea sitchensis. Taxonomy (NCBI): domain Eukaryota; kingdom Viridiplantae; phylum Streptophyta; class Pinopsida; order Pinales; family Pinaceae; genus Picea; species Picea sitchensis. The sequence goes on along the minus strand of SNQJ01S0013066.1, from coordinate 35,132 downwards.
CTAGATGCCAATTTCCCCTCGAAATTAACATATCCTCTCACAATTGTCTTTATATACACTGGTATGAAGATATTATAATCTGTTGAGGTCTCGTTGCACCCCACAAATATACGCTTTTGTCTTGAAGGATATAAATTTGTCCTCTTCTCCATAGGCACATGGATGTAGACTGGACAACCAAAGATCCTTAAATGTCCTATCTCTGGCTTCACTCCTGAGAATTCCTCCTCCAAAGTCTTGTCCCAAAATATCTTGTGAGAACTATCATTCTACACATATACCATCGCGTTACATTCCTCTGCCAAAAGAAACATAGGAAAATCTTGGTCATGTATCATATCCTTGGAAGAACTGATGATGGACCGATTATTTCTCTTTACAACCCCATTTTGTTGAGGGTAGTATGATATTTTCAGCTCCCTCTTGATCCCTACCTCCTTACATAAATCCTTGAATTCATTGGAGGTGTACTCTCCCCCATTATCCGACCTCGATTCCTTGACCTTATCTCCTTTTTGGTTCTCCACTTGAGCCCTAAACTCTCTAAGCCAATTGAAGACCTCATCCTTGGTCTTCATAAAGAAAATCGAGGTTTACCTAGAATATTCAATAATAAACAACATATAGTATGATGATCCTTGCATTTATTCTACTGACATCAAACCACTCACATATAAATGGATAAGATCCAATATCCCTTTGGACCTACTCCCGGTGCTTGTAAAAGTGGTCTTGGAATTATTTCCAAGTGCACACCCTCTGCACACTTCTTGTTGTTCAATACTAAACTCTGGAAGACCTATAACAATCCCCCTCATAATTAGAAATTACCTATAGTGTAGGTGTCCCAACCTCCTTTTCCATAACTCACATAGGTTGTCTTTGTCATGTACCAAATCCTGAACAAGCTTTCCCTGCAACCTGTATAAAGTGCCATCTCTAACCCCAATGACCACTGTTGTGTTCGAGCTAGATTTCTTTGGATGTATGAGTACTTTCCCTCTCTAAAAAGTAATGAAAAAACCCTTATCCTCCATAGCTAAGACTCATAACAAATTCTTCTTCAAACCTGGTAGGTAAGCACATCCCAGGCATCCAACGAACCTCCTGACTCAAGATGGAACGTAATTGTTCCTTCTCCCTTCATTTCATACTTGGAATAATCACTAAGCTCCACATGAACATATGAGTCCCTCTCTATCAAAATGCTAAATATCTCTCGTGCTTCTGTCAGATGATGAGATTCACCATTGTCCAAGAACCAAGCACTCCTCATAACTGTGTTGGTAGAATGATAAGAAACCAATGAGAAATCCTTCTCAAACTTCGTTGCAAACTCATCTAACTACATCTCTATTGATGTTGTTGTCTACTTATTTCCTTTACCCTTGTTCTTATCTAGACAATGAGATGCACAATTTCCATTCTTATGACATGAGAAGAACTTGATTTTACTCAAGTATATCTTCTTCCCTAGCTACGATGATCCTCCATCACTGTTACCCTTCTTTCTAGAACTCTTTCCTTTTTCCGTCCTCGTATTACTAACAAGAACCAAGTTCTCATCATTACTTCCCTGCTTGCTTCTCTTGGAATCCTCCTGAGTCTCTTCCTAGATGCAATATTCCTAAATCTTCTGCCAATCTGGGAGTTTCTCACAAGCGCAGACTCTCTTGAAAAATGGTTCCCATGACTTGGGAATACCATTCAATGCCACATTCACAAGATCTACGTCCTCCATTTTCTCCCCTATGCCTGCAAGTTGATAATGTACCTATGTGATCCTCATGAAATAGCTGGTAACATTGTCATATCTAAACATCTGCACAGATATGAGTCTATTTCTTAAGACCATCTTCCTATTCATGTTAGTGCTCTCGAATAAACCTACCAAGGAATCAAACATCTCTTTGATATTCTTCTTCTTAGATGGGTGAGGGATTAGATGATCCTTCAATGAATCCATGATTACCCTCTCTACTTTGATCTCCTTCTTCTCGTGAGCTACAAAGTTGTAGGATCTGTCGGTGGAACAATTGCTTTGTCCAGTAACTCCGAAAGTTCATACTCCTTAAAGGCCAAAGTCACTCTTTCTTTCCAAGATAGGAAGTTGGATGATCCATCCTATCTGTGTTCAACTCTCAAAAGTGTTAATGCCATCCCTTAGACCTGATATTCTTCCCTGGAAATAACATGCTGCTGAAACTACCCCTATACTAAATTGTACGAACATGTATGTGCTTGTCTCCACTGGAACCTGCATATGTATGTTATTTTCCTTACTAGAACATGCGTATGTATGTAATTATGCTTATTGAAACCCATGTATACGTGATTATCTCCAAATAAAACTGCGTATGTACGTGCCTATTCCAACGGAACCTACGCACAACTCCATAAAACTCTGAAACCCTAGTTTTTCCTTGGTACTTTTGCTTCCTTGAAATCTGTCCTTTGATTTTTTCCTATTGGTTATGGATCTGATAAGATATCTTATAGATTTGATAGATATGCTATCAACTACTATGGATCTAATATCTAGCTTCCTCTCAGAGCATGTGCTCTGATACCATGTTGAAATCCTCACTTTGACACCTAGGTATCTTGTTATCTAATGATTTCCTTACTACAACCAAGTTAGCAACTCACAAAACAAAAATACATTGTTGGAATATTCAACCCAAATAAATATAGAGGAAGCAA